>CAUYSK010124335.1:0-96108 GCA_963575035.1 Avahi laniger | reverse complement strand
AATTTCTTTCTATTTTTTTTTAGTAGAGACGGGGTCTCGCTCTTGCTCAGGCTGGTTTCGAACTCCTGAGCTCAAACAATCCGCCCGCCTCGGCCTCCCAGAGAGCTAGGATTACAGGCGTGAGCCACCGCGCCCGGCCTTGAATGTTTTTTAAATGTACCAATAAGTCATATAACTCGTGTGCCCACGTTTCCTCACTGGGAAGTGATGTCATTGATCTCTAGGTGGCCCCAGGCTCCTGGCAAGCTGGGCAATTTGGGACAAGTCACAGCATTTCTCAGGAATCAGTTTTCTCATTTGTGTAAATGTAGGACCTCTGAGCTCCTTCCAGTTCTGACTGGGTGTGGTTTTATGAGCTGACCCCAATACGGTCTGAACGTTTGTACTCGCTGCCATGCCTCTAGGCTGTGCTGGGCTGACCTGGAGCAAGGGCTGATGAACTGGGCCTGGGTTCAGCTGCAACTCTGATGTCAAGTATTTACTGATTTCTACTTAGCCAAGGCGTCGCAGTGGAGAGGGTATCTGAAGCTTCCTGAGCTCTCCTGGGGGTTGACAATAGATGGTTTTAAAGGCTAAAGTTCCTAACTGCATATAATCAAGACAAACACGAAGCTTCTATCGAGCTGTCCTGGCCTGAGAGCTCTCAGCTAAGTGAGCTGAGATTCCTGGCGTGGCCCTGTCTCTACTGCCTGGTTAAGGCCTGATCCCTTCCACAGACGGGGCTCTTAAGCTGCTGTGACCCGAGTGTGCACCACAGCTCGCTAGGGAACTGAAAGAGCAAATATAGACAGCAGCATGAACGCACTGCCATTACTGGAAAATCGCTTGAACGTGTAGACAGCACCCGTGCACACCCCAAATCCGTGGCACTGGCTCCCTCCCTCTCTCCTACAGCCACAAGGGAATTGAGAGATTATTTCTTGGGTTGTTTGCTTGGAACTCTTCCCCAGCACTTAAAAAGTTCAGAAAGGGGAATAATGCTCTTGTTTTTCTTGCTGTTTGTGCACATTCTCCAGGATTGGCCACACAAAACTAACACTTGCAAGCACAAGGTAGGGAGCTTCCTTTTTCCTGGGGTGAGCTGTTTGTAAGATCAGTGTACTGCGACACTTTAAAAGGGTGAATAATAGGCATAAACCACAAAAGAGGTTTGAAGATACTATTCAGTCAAATTGGGTGCATGTGACTGCAGCTTCTGCTCCATTAGCTGGGCCTGGGCCGCATTGAATTTGACCTCACTCCCAAATCTACCTGTCCATCCATCTAGCTATGGGGAGATCCGACAAGCTTTGAGACTTAAATAGACCTTCTTAAAACTATGTGCTCCTCTACGTTGTCTTAGAAGTCTGAAGTGCTAAGGAAAAGAAAGACAAAAGGTTTAATTAAGCACTAAGGACACTGGAGATGCTTTTTGTCAGGACTCAGTCCAAGAAATGTCATAGTCTGAATGTCAAATCGACAGCCTAGAAAAGTCACTCTTTCCTTTGTGTTTCTTGTCGAGCCTGTGGAGAGCAATGATGCCATCCTGTGAGGCTGAGGGAAGTCCAGCTTCCTCACTTGAGAGTGTTCTCATCTCTGATGTGGCCAAAAAACCCTACTTGGTGGCCCGGGCTGTAGGCTGCTTGGGTGTCCTCAGGCCTTCCCAGCTCTGACATTGTCAGCTCTTTCCTACTCACATCTCCCTGGGACTCCTCAGGACCCTTTTAGGCTCTAGCCAGTGACTCTCAGGTGGATGTGCCCGGGAAGGATGGGGGCGTTGATGTGGTAGGGCAGGGATTCGTCTAGAACTGGCTGGCACGGGGCAGGGTGCTGGTCACCTCAGGCCCCAGCTGCCCGGGGGGAGCCCCTGGCTCTCACTCTTCTCCTTCCCAGTGACTCAGCTCAACCGGGAGAGAAAACCCACCTCTCAAGATTGCTGCTTGGTCTCAACCCAAAGCTACTTACAACAATCCTGTTGTTTTGATTTTTGGAGCCAGAGGTAATGCTAGACTCCCAAGTGTGGCCAGAATGTTTTTATCAGCTCCAGTGAATCAACCTACCACAGTGGGACATCCGGACACTCGGCTCAGAGACAAAGCAAAGGTCTGATTTGGTGGTTGAGACTTGGGTAGAACAAGCAGACCAAACGCCTTAAAGGCTGTCTCTGCTGTCAGTTGCGTGATCTGGTGAAAACCCACAGAAGTGCAGTGAACAGATGTAGGGCAAAACTGCAATAATTTTGTTACCACAAAAGTTTGATGGAGTTTTCCCTCTCCCACCTGAAGATTATACAGATAGCATCAGAAACTCTAGGAAGCACCTGGCATAGCTCCAGCAAGTTTAATACAATTTAAAATCAAATAGCTACATAGCACATTAAAAAAAATTTTTAAGACCATATTAAGCCTCTGAACAGACGAATAGATGAGGGATCGCGGGCCGTGAGGCAGCCCGGTAACTGCGGGCAGATGGCAGAGGTCAGGATTGATTAGGTTAGTTGCTATAAACAGCGTGTGCAGGGCTTGCGGGGGGAGTCCTGCTCAGATGAAAAGAAAACCGGTTTCGAGATCCTGTCATAAGATAGCCAAGGAACCATTTATGTCCTTTTCTAAAATCCAGGGCTGGATCACAAAACTGGGGGATTACGCACCTCCCTATCTTTCCTCCCCATGACCTATTGCCGTGGAACTTTGGTCCTTCGGTGATGAGTCCTTAAGCCCAATGTTCGTGGGCATCGACTACTTTTGAGGCATTGTGCTTGGGGTGGGAGAGGAGAGAGGAATAACTGTTGCTCCTCGAGCAAGGTGTGTAAGTTAGTGCAGGGAAGAAGAGCAAGCAGGGAGTGTGACCCAAGATGGAAAGGGGACAGTACCCCACGAGGGGCTCTCTCCCAGGTAATTCTAGCTAATACTGGGGCAGAAGATTTTAGGTGGGCGTGGACAGCATTCTCTGGGAGAAATGCAGAACCAACAAATCGGGAAACATCTACATCATCAATTCAGCTAAATTGTTGCCTGAGCAAGACCAAAGTGCAGGCTCCTCCCTGTGTAATGGACCGAGTTATAAATGTATCAAATATCATGTAGGTAGTTCTATTTTATGTGAATTAACTTTAAAATTAATGAAGAACTAAAGTCAAAATATAGGAAATTATAAAGGGCCACTCATCAGAAGTTACAAATTAAGAAATACAAAGCTAAAATTAAGAAGCCCATAATGAGGGTGTCTCGGCAGATAGTCACAATACACTGTGCTTCCAGGAACGCCAGGGCTGGCTGTGCAGAGGGACCCGCCGGGGGCTCTGGGAAGTAAGAAAGAGGGCAGTTACCACGTTAGCAGACACGGATCCTGAAAGCCCAGGGGCCATCTTGAGCTCAGGAAATCGTCTCACTACTTCTGAGTGTCTACAAGTGACACTAACAGCTTCTGTAACTGAGGGCAAACAAGCTCTTAGAAAAATATGAAGGCTACAGTATAAAGTTGACACCCATGCTGTGACGAGCTCTCTACCAAGTTACCGTCATATCCTCAGCCAGAGTTTGAAGCCCGCGGAGTCTGAATCTTGAGCAAATGTCACCGTTAGGCCCTTTTCCCACAGACCCAGGCAGGGGGGTTCCCAGAAAGGAGAGAAACCTTTGTCCGGTTTTCAATTTCCCTCTCTTTTCTGGGGGCTGGAGGAGGAGGAAGGACAGGCCCTCCCGCTGCAGGGGGAGCGTGAGAGGGGCCTCGACGGGTGGGCAGGATTCCGACCTGTGGAGACAGGGCCCAGGGCAGGGTGAGAGCTGGCCCTGCAACGTGGAGGGACCCTGCGAGCACACGTTGACCGCGCTATTCTGGGACTGGCCGGCAGCAGGGGACGAGATCGGAAAGGTGGGAGGGAGGTGACCCTCGAGGAATGGCACAAGAAGTCTGTTCGGCTGCAGAGCACAGAGCTGAGAGAACAGGTTGAGGACAGAGATTTATAATCTAGAGGTCATTAGCTTTGAGGTGGCCCTTGAAGTCGCTAGATGTGTCAGCCACTCAAAATGACTGAACTGCATTGAGCCAAACTGCCCGTTTTGAGGCAACTCGATTCCCATTCAGGAGGCTGGGAGGAGGAGACTATTTTGATTCCAAGGTAGGAGATCAGGGCAAACGTAGAAATTTTACCGGCAGAACTTTTGCTGAAAGCTGGGCCAGAGGGGGAGTCAGGAATGACTAGAACTGCTGCCTTTCTGCAGTGGGGCTCTTCATCGGGGACCAGACCCACATATCTGGCTGAGAGAGAGAGAGAGTCCAGAGCATAAACACATTGCTATGAGATAAAATTCTAACTAAAATATAAACTCCATGAGGGTAGGAATCCGCCCCCCCCCGCAATGTGTACCCTAGTGCTAGAATATTGCCAGAGACTTAATATTAATATTTGCTGAATGAATGAATAAATGACAAACAAATGAAGGGGTAAAAATTGTAGACAAACTCAGAGTTAAAAAAAAAAAAAAGAGTTTGGAAAATTGGATCTCGCACACCAGGTGGATTAGTGGAATAACTGCCCAGTTATCTGGGACCAGATGAGCCATATTCAGCCCGTGGTATTTCGAGAAGTAAATGAGCTGCCTTATCGGAATTTTGGGGCAATACTTGAATCTTCAACAGTTTAATTTACTTCTCAAATTGTCAGCTATCCTATGACTATCCTATTCTTACTGACCTAGGTAAATCCAGCTCACAGATAATGGATAATGTTGATATAGATGATCACTGCCATATTTTATATTTTACATATATCTAATTATAGAAAATTAAGTGAACTTTTTAACATGTGCATGAGTTATAGATAGCTATGGATTAGATTGATGCATAATATGTAAACTGAGATAAGTTCCATTTTTAACAAGTCCTTCATATTTTACTCTGGTCAAGATTGCAATATGGTTAAGCCCAGCTACTGTATCTGTGATAATCTTTTCTTACACCAGTTTTTTTTCCTGCTAATTTGTGACCTAGGGGAGTAGGAGACAAGGAGTTAGAGGAAGATTCTGACTCACGTTTAGACAAATTCTGGCGAAACAAGGATCCCTGCCACATCCGAGATGCTCATGCGAAAGTTTTGTGTGGAATGACAGGCAGAGACTGTGGGGACCAGGGCGGACAGAGGTGTCCCTGGCACCCGGCAAGACTGGTACGCCCCTGAGTGAAGAAGAGTTCAGGAGATTCTATCAGGTGGGAACGCAGCCTTTGACATAGTATGTCAAAGAGATATCTGGAAAGAGAATTCCAACTAAGACAAATATGGAGATAAGAAGTTGTCTTAAATTTCTTAAGAGTTACTTTCTTCGAACATTCTTAGGATCTAAGTTGTAAGCAAATGTGATAGTTTTTCAAGGCTTCAAGGGGCATTACCCATTACTAGAAAAGTCATGCCTTGATTATTCCTTAGCAAGAAGTAAAAACCAGGCCCTGGCAATCAACATTCCCATGTACCTCCACTACATAGGAGGACTTTCTTCTCTCTGCTTATGAAAAGAACAATTTACTCTAAGTGTTACGTGAAAAGTTTTATAGTTGCTAAGCCCATAATGTTTTCTTTAATCTACTTGCAGAAAATCCTACCTAAATCCCACAATTCTGATGAGCATTTTATAATCTAAAGGAGTAAGCTCAGTCTTAGTACTCTCGAAGGCTGTATTTCCCAGTGACCCAAGCACGATCCAAGAGTGGGTGGGTCAGACCTGTGTCTTTCCTGTCAAGTGCGACAGTGTTGGCCTCCTGGTTATTTCAACATGAGCCATCAATGAATTAAAAGCCCATAATGAGACTGTTCTCCTCTTCCCAGTTGTTAGGACTAACAAAGACAATCAGGAAATCTAGAAGGAAGGGAACGGAAGCAGACTGCTCTAAAAGATTCCTACAATGTAATAATAATAGAAATAATGCACACAATAAATGTACTGCTCTTAAATCATCCTGAAACCACTCTCCTGACCTGAGTCCATGGAAAAACTGTCTTCCATGAAGACAATTTTGGTCCCTGAGGCTAAAAAAGTTGGGGGCCACTGATCTAGCCAGCTCTCTCATGTGGCATATGGGGAAACTGAGGCCTATGGTAACAATGATTTATTTCAGGCCCCTTGACTAAACTGTGGCAGAGATCAAACAAGAAGTCAGTATTTTGGGCCCTTGGCTAGGCTGGCCCCACAGCACAGACAGAAAGGCTCAAGCAGTCTGCATGGGTCCTGGGAACGAAGTGAAGGAGGTCAGCAAGAAAGAATATGGGAAAAAGTGCTCCAAGACAACCTAGTAGGTCCACATTTTGCTAGAAGCTTCCTAGTTCAACCAGCATGCAATCCATTTCACAAACAATTATTTTTGTTACTGCTGTCTTCAAAGATTATGGTAATGGAAGACAGATTCTGAATAAAAGGTGCCAAGAGTTCTCCCTAATCCACAGTAGTGACATTCTCTTTGAAGTTCCCAACAGATTGTGTGGGGTGACCACGGCCCATCTTAGCAGCTCCACGCCAAGCGGCAGAGCTTCCCAGAGCGCGGCGGCTAAGCAGGCAGAATGTTAAGCGCTTTGGGTAAATAACTTGGATTCCCTTTCTTGGACGAATCTCTCTGCCATAAGAATGGGAAGGTCAAGACTGTGATGAGCTCAGGACTGGAAAGGCTCACACCGGGCGACGAGCAAGCAGCCAGCCGCTGACTGTGCCGGTAACCACGGCTCCCCAGGCCCAGCCGGCGACAGTGCTGGGGCTGACACTGCCACAGGGCGGAGGGGATTCCCAGCCCGGCAGCAACAGGAACCTGGCTTGGGAAACTGAGTAACAGGAGGGAGGCGGAAAGTTGAAGGAGACTTTGGGGTTTCTCAAGTCATTCCTGTCTTTCTGCCTTTTACCCTCTGTGCCCACTTTCCTGAAGTAGAGGCTGGACCATTCAGACAACTCAGGGAGACTCAAGAGTCACCAAATGGGCTCAGGGTCCTTCTTTATTCTAGGACCGCCACAGAGCAACCACATAGCCCACTAGAGAGAGGGCATATTTTTTTGGTCAATATTATGTCAGAAAAGAAAAATAATACTTCAAATTCTCTGCTTTCCACAACCAACCTAGAGAGAGCAATAAACAGGGACAGGTGACTTGATCACTAATCAAAACATGACCCGGCTGTCAGACTGCGCGTCTCCGAAGACAGTACTCCCAGAAACCTGATGAATGTGAGAATATTAACACTTACAAGCTGAAACAAAGACTGAATCCCTGCTCTTGCCCTTTCCTGCACAACAGGGCACAAGTTTTATTAATCTGTTTCCTTCCTCAGTGTGTCACTTTAAAACTTGGCCCGCCTTATCCAAAACGGAGTCCCGAACTGGCCTGCGGGCAAGTTAGAAATTTAACTGCACTGGTACAAATCCATGTAATTTGAATTTTTTCTGTAATTTTCTTATGAAGAAAACATTTTCACAGTTTACAACTTCATGGACAAGTAATAACACTGCAGGCAGGTGAGAAGGAAAGTATGTTCAGAGGTGGCAAAGCAGTGACACCCACCGTCATGACTAGGATACCACAGAGAAGAAGGAGTCCACTCCCTCTCAAGAGGGCTGCCCCTTGAGTCCAGGTCCCTCAGCGACACCGCTCGGGTGCTGGCTCAGGCAAGGCCACAGACACGCGGGCAGACCTGTGGGACGATAGTCAGAAGAAGCCAGCAGGGGGCCGGGAGCTGTGCTCGTTGCTGCTTTCTCCCGGCGTGGCTCTGCATGCCGCAGCTATGGCGCCGAGGTGGCATCATCTCGAATATTAACCAAGGAACCTGGTGGTGCCCCTGGAGCCACCATGCCCTACATCACTCCTAGTCTACAAGCTGAAGCTGTGCCAGGCACTCCACCCTGACTCCTACCCCTTTCCTGTCCCTGGCTTGGGCAGGCTGGAGGGCGTAAGAGGCAGGAAGCCGATGCTTCATGCTGTCCACGGCAACTGTCACACTGACCACTTTTTTGAAATTTGAATAAATGTCATGATAAGGAAGCACAAATTTTTATGTACCTCTCCCATCTGGGTTATGAATGGTATAACAGAAGGAAAATTTAGGACGTCTGAATTTTAGAGCTGACTCTGACACTTATAAGCTCAGACCAATAACATCATCTCCTTGACACTCAGTTACGTCGTCTGTAAGCCATCATAGCTGAGGAGGCCTGCTGGGACTGGTTGTGGTGCTGAGGTGATCACGCAGGGCTGGGAGCCCAGCAAGGGCCAGGCCCTGAAAGAGCCCATCTCCTGCCTTGGAAAGAAGGTCACAGCCAAGGGAAACAGGGGGACTCTTCCCTTTCTCTATTTTGGTCTCTACCATTACTTTTTTCAAATTATCACCCTAGAAGGCAAGTGAAACATCTGTAGGTGAATCATTTGAAGACCTACAGTCATTTCCAAAACATGACAGTGTTTAAGAGCAAGAAGTCTTGTGTTTTATAACACTGACTCCAGTGATTCCAAATTTACATATTTCAATACAGAAAGATACATTGCTTATCTCTTAATTTACTTTCAGGGACAAACCATGGATAATTCAATCTGTTATACACTACAAGCATGAAAATTGGAATTTACCTTGAAAATATTCATAAAACATTTTAAAGGATCTCTTCAAAGGAAATTCTAAATTTAAATAATCAACATACTAAGCTTTAGGATTTGGATATAGGAAACAAATAGTAAAACACTTTTAGAGCAAGAATATGCAGAACATAAATTTTATTTTTTTACATCAAAATTTGGTATAAATAAGAAAACAAGGGGACAACGATTCACTTCCCCTAAAGAGAACTAATGTATGTGCACCACGAAGGGGATGACAACATCTGAGTTCTGGAGCTTTTTAAATGTTGTCTTACCTTCAAAAGAAGCAGATGAAGGAAGATAGAATGTGCTAGAGTAATGTACACATTAACTACGGTGGCTTAGGGGAGAGAGACGCTGTGGACAAGAGCGGTCAGGGCAGGCTGACAACCTAGTGAGTCTAGGGTGGTCCCGAAGGAGAGGGGAGAGATGCAAAGGCACTCTAGAAAAGAGAATTACTCAGAAGCCTGGCCAACCAAGAGAAAGGTCGGAACCTTCCCATACAATGACCTCTCAGAGTTGTTCCTGGGTAGTTAGAGGAGCACGAACAAAAATGTCCATAATACAGTCTGATCATGTTACTCTGCACTTAAAAAAATCCCTGATGGCTTCCCAAGGAAGCCACTGCCATAGAAGATACCAAAAAGAACAGGCAGAGACCGTGCACTAAGGTGTTTATAATCTAATCACGGAGATAAGAGATGTACAAAAATAATTATCAGCCAAGGTAGGAGGTGATAAGTATCATGTGACATATACAAGTGTAATTTACGGGGGTCCAGGGAAGGGAGAAATTAAACTGGGGACATCAGGAAAGGCTTCAAGTTAGAGGTGGCCATTGGGTGGTCTGTAAGGGAGGGTGTTCCAGGCAGAGGCTGTGGCAGCAGAGGGCCATGCGGGGCCCACGGACCAGCTGCAGTTCGGCTGTGTGGAGAACAGTGGGTGAGAAGGGATGCGGAAAAGCTTACAAAGCACGATTACGGGGATCCACTGAGCTCGAGCCTAGACTGTTACTGTGTGTGCAAAGGAGAGCCATTCCCTGCATGTGAGCAGAGCTACACCCAGGACCCAAGGGTGGCTTTGGAAGTCTTGGGAAGCGATGTGATCCGTCTGGACTGGAGGGGGAGCAGCCCCAGGAGGGGAGTAGCTGGGGGCTAGAGCCGGGGTTGGGGGCAGGTGGCCAGGGTTGAGGGCCTGTACCGTGGGAACAGAGGAGGGCTGCCCAGGGCGCCAGGGTACAGAGGCAGGGAGACTTGGCAGCTCTTCACAGCTGCCTCTCCCCAGAAAGGGAAGGAAATCAGGGCTGGGAAGCAACAGATCCAGAAATCAATCCAAGAGTCTCCTCTATGGTCAAATTTCATGTTTTGAGTCCAATGACCTTTGTTACTTTTGTTTTTCCTTAGAAACAAAGGAGCAGACAAATAAAAATTCTGTTTCCACCCTCCATCTGGCTCCATTCTAATGAGTCCTTATCTTGCTGATAGGTTTGCCTCTGGGAAAGGGTCTCAGTGCTGCTGACTTCCCGGTGCCAGCAGCCCAGACGAGCCTAGATTAGGCAAGCTGCTGGGGAGGCTCCTCGGAATTCTAATTCTGCCTCTATCTTCAAAAGTGAGAAAAAGGGCAAAGAGTCTGGGAGAAGGTTCAGGTACACATTTCTGAAGGAAGATGTTTTACTTAATTCTGTGCATTTTAATCTTTGATCATCAGCCCTGTAAATATAGAGAACAATAAGAATGGCTTAGGAACAAGGACAGACTCACTGTCACCAACGATCAAGTCTCTTATCCGAGTTTAGGAAGCGCACTCTTATTTAGCCGGAGCTCAGGACCTGCTGACTAAGGACCTAGTCAGTCAGTCCCCAGGCCTTGACTCTGGGATCTCCGAGCCTCACATGCAGCGACTGATGGACTCAGTCCTCCTGTTGTAAACGTGAGGACAGGACACTGCCTCCCACAGGTTTCTGGAAAAATAGCGAGCCCTTAGGATTCCGGAGACCAGAGCTCAAATGGACCGCGCCCCAGCTGCTTCGTGCTGATGGCACAGTTCCCAGCCTGTCTCCCGTACGCAGAACACACGGAGATGGTCGTGCTGTTTGCTGTTTGTTCTCCCTCCGCCCCGTTGGGACACCCTAGGGTTAAGGATCCCAGCTTAGAAAAACTGCCTCCAGTGAGTTCAAGCTCCATACAAAGCTTTTTTAAACTCACTCCCCTTCAAAAATTTGCATCCATATTCAATTCCAGGGTGCACTGCACCCCCTTTCCTTTTCACCTTTAGAAATGAGGGATGGGAACGGAGGTGGGTGATAGGAAGGAGATTATAATAGACTTGGAAAGCCACACAAGCAAACTTCCTTAAGGTGAGGGCAGAAGGCAACAAAATCCCCAAGCAGCTTTCTGTACCTGGAATATTCTGCCATTATCACTTTTTATTCACCTCTCGTCACCCCTTTCCCTCATGTGGCAAAATCTAGATTAACTGAAATCCTACTAATTGGAACTTTCACTAAAGCACACCTATTTTTAGGAAAGGAACAAAGAGAACACACACATAATCAGCAAGTTAAAAACAAGCAGTCAAAACAACTTCCACTGAACCCTGCACTGAGATTACTAAATAATACTCTGCCCAATTTCCCACACCTTACACGGCCTGGACAGGGAGAATTCACATTACGAGGATGAGTGAAACATAGCAAGATTCTGAATTATCCACAAAAGATGAAAAAACATGTTTCTTATCCATGGCTAAAGAATTTCCCTCTTACTAAAAAGCCTGGGAAATAACTTTTATTTTGTAGATAAATAAATATGCAGACAGAACTAAAGAAATATGTAAATGAAAGACACTGTGTCACAGGGCTAAGAAACCGAATGTGGGTTAGGACAGTCCCTGTCTGTCCGAGAGGAACTTCTTTAAGGGACAGCCATAGCTGTACAACACATTGATAATTCAAAATGTGAAGCGCTCTAATAGCTGGGCTGCCAAGTGGTGCAGAAAGGCTTTGCTGCGGAGGTGATAATTTCTAAACCTGGAGAGAGAGGGGTAAGTTTGGGGAGGCAGGAAGCATCTTAGACATAGGAAAAAAATACGTTCAGAGTCATGTATGCAAAACCAATGTGAATAACTATCTTTAGAAGGGAGATAGTAAAACTGGTCACTCCCCAAAGGACTAGGATTTTTATCTTTTACTTCTTATAAACTGACAGTTTATAATTTAAAAGCCTACATAGAATCTTACCATAAAACTTACTATCTAACTATATACATTATACAAAATTTAATCAGCTGCCATACCTAGAAAAGTAGCATTTTTAAGTCAGATTCCAGCTTGAAAATTCAAATATTCTGATTTTAAAATGAGATGTTTAAAATGAGATGTTCATAAACCTATTCATTGGTCAATAAAAATTAAGTTCTGAGATTTCAATTATTTTAAACTACCCTTTTTATTCTATCTTCCCCCAAAGTCATTTATCACTTATAAAGAAAATGCCTTTGAAATAAATATGCAAAAATTTCTGTCAAACATAATTCTGAAAATAGATTCATTTTTGTGAAGCTCTCCACAGCAAGCTCTGTGATTTCACATTCCCTAAAGACATTGTTAACAGTAAGAAATTTCAGGCCAGGCGTGGTGGCTCACACCTGTAATCCTAGCACTCTAGGAGGCTGAGGTGGGTGGATCGCTTGGGGTCAGGGGTTTGAGACCAGCCTGAGCAAGAGCGAGACCCCGTCTCTACTAAAAATAAAAAGAAATCAGCCAGACAACTAAAAATATATAGAAAAAGTTAGCTGGGCATGGTGGCGCATACTTGTAGTCCCAGCTACTCAGGAGGCTGAGGCAGGAGGATTGCTTGAGCCCAGGAGTTTGAGGTTGTTGTGAGCTAGGCTGACGCCACAGCACTCTAGCCCAAGGCAACAGAGTGAGACTCTGTCTCAAAAAAAAAAAAAAAAGAGAAATTTCACATTCACTTACTGAGGGCCACTTTGAATTTTCAGCTATGATCTATTTGATTAAACCCTACTTGAAAGTTAAAAATAACACAAAACTAGCTAGACTGATGCAAGGGAATTTTTAGCCTTTGCGTGGAGAGGCTAATACGGATTTGAAATCTCCAGCAAGGGTGTATTAAGCTCTATTAATAAATCATCTGGGACATTCTGTTCCATATATATATATATATATGTATATATATACACACACACACACATATATATAAATTTTTTTCCTTTTTAGGCTTCTAAATCTGCAATTGAAATAAATCTAGATTTAATTTTTCCCATGTATAAAATTGTAGTTTCTCTCTTTACTTTCAAATACTATTTTGCAATTCAACCTCTTTGTTGCTTATTATATATCTAGTATTAATTTGTAGTCATCTCATGACTAAATATTGCCTCTAAAAAACACAGATGCTCTATCCTCAAGCTTGCTAAGCTATTAAGAAAGTCTTTTCTCAAACTTTATACTTACTTGTATGATTTAAATTACCTACGCTCTTATTTCTGAAAGTACTAACTGTTTAAGATATACTTAAAAGCTTCTTGTTTAGCTAATTCATAGCTAGATCAGAGGGAATAACTAAAAAATATAAATTGTCTGAAAGTATTCACAGACAAATCACAAGTCTTGGCTTGGGGTTCTTTGCACTGCACATCACTAAAATACTCAAAGAAGGCCTGGGCCTTTGTTTTAGAGAAAGCAGAGATATAATCTATTTTCCCATTCTCACTTGCTTTAAAACTAATAACTCCACTAACTTCAAGTCTATGCATTCATTGTAAAATCAAATACCCTATTCACTAAAGAAGAAATTAAAAACAGGGGTTAAAAATTATTATTAGTTCTACAATCTCAATATAACAACTATAAAACACTTTGACATGTCACTTTCTAGTCCTTTTTTTGTGGGAGGGGATAGAGATCACATTTCAGGAGAGCAAAAATAGGTGAAATCATTTGATTTTTATATGTAAATGGAAACAGGGAAGATAATTTTACGTATTTTTACCTTCATTGGAATCCCCTTAACATCCCTATCATCTACCACTTCGCTTTTTTTTTTTTTTTTGAGACATTGTCTGGCTCTGTCAGCCTAGCTCACAGCAACCTCAAACTCCTGGGCTCAAGCGATCCTACTGCCTCAGCCTCCTGAGTAGCTGGGACTACAGGCATGCGCAACCATGCCCAGCTAATTTTTTCTCTATATATATTTAGTTGTCCAGATAATTTCTTTCTACTTTTTAGTAGAGACGGGGTCTCGCTCTTGCTCAGGCTGGTCTCGAACTCCTGACCTTGAGCAATCCACCCGCCTCGGCCTCCCAGAGTGCTAAGATTACAGGCGTGAGCCACCATGCCCGGCCACTCATTTCTTAAATAAAGAAGTCTTATGAATATACCTGCATGGAATTGATATGCCTTTTCATAAATACACACAATAAAGCATCTTTTAAAAACACAGGAATCAGGGAAAAATCTATAATACCAAGTTTTTGGTTTTTGTAAATTGAGAATAGAATGCATTTTGAGGAAACGTCAGCAAAACAAAAGAAGTATAACAGGTTGGTTATGGAAAGAAGAGATATTTGGAGTTAGCCCGGCTCAGCCTAACTTTACAAAATACTAGTGAAATACTTACCTACCTAAGCGAGGTGAATGTGTGGGTTAAATTAGATAACTTAGTCTTGGCAAAGCTATTAATGTGTTCATGAAAAATGGCGAATAAATTGTAAATTATTATAAATCAAATCGTATTTTAAAGTGAGCAGTTAAAGGAACTTGCTATAATTCCTTCCAAAGTAAAACAACAAGCAAACCAACCAGCTAAAGAAAAATCATTCAGTAGTTTATCTTTTCTGGAAGTCCAGACTAGCGACTTGTGCATTCTTTGGACTTAGGTCATCCACTTACTGTTCTGAAAGATGGGGCTTTAATTTTCTCAAGGGTAGAGATGATATCAGCTGTATGTCCTGGGATTGCCCCAACTTTTCAATAGACTCATGACCTCTACAGAATTACAGCTTTTTTAGATGTCTTTTCAAGAGTAGTATGTGAAAGTTCTTATATGACACTGAAAAGTAGGATTCATGTGTTGTTTTCTGTCCCTTCTCTTGCTAATCAGGAGAAGTGGCCCTTGATTTTCACTACTGTTAATGGACTAACTTGTAGCAGTTCTTTTAAGTTGTGGCTTCTACTCTTCGGGTATGCACTTGGGAACCAGATGGCTAAGCCTATTAAAATTTGTGTATCGAGCACAGAGTATCAGGCTGTGAGCAAAGGACTCAGAGCCCTCTCCCATTAATAAAGGGCATGAACAGACTCTGAGCCATCATCCAACATATGACTGTTCAGAATCTACAGCCCTATTTCTTGGCTTTGCTCTAAAAAGGTGAGGTTGATAGATACATGAGAAACGAACATTGTGTAACAACTACTAAGAGCCTGCTTTGTGCTGGGGACTTGACATGCACTGTTTCTTTTGGTTTCCCCAACTGCTCCAGGACATAGGCAAGGTGATGAGGTAGGCCTGTCCCTGAGGTGAGAAACTGATGTACAGTGAGGGTTAAATAACTTGCCCCGGACTACACAACTAGCATAGCCATGAATCACTCCTAAGCCCTCCAGCATCCTGCCTTCTGTGCTTCGGCATTGCTTTCAGGGTCCATATTCTGTCAACAGCCACTCCTCATTTCACACTCAAGGAAATCGGGGTAGCTCAGAGCCCTCAGACTTTGAGCAGTCTCCTTCCTTTGCCTCCCAAGCTCCCTTGCCCATTTGCATTCTCTAGTTTGCTTAGGATTCCTCACATTTGAAAAGGAACAGAGAAGAGAAGCTGTTTCTTTGAATACTGCTTTAGAAACTGTGCCCTCCTCAACAGTAAGGCTCTTGAAGGGACAACTGCTAGCAGAGCACTGTACAGGCGGGAGTTGCTCAATCAATACTAGTTGAACAAATAAATGAAAGGCAAGAAAATCCCTATTGCAAATAGTAGCTTTGTAAGAAGAGGAATGTTAGCCACTGGATGCTGGAGGTATTTATTCAAGGACTCAGAGGTCTAAGAACTGTGGGAACACCATAAATAAATATAATGATCAAGAGCCCACATGGTTCCTTGTGCGCCATTTGTCCTGATGTGAAAAACCCTCAATATTGGATTTGGTGTTTTCTCTTCAATAGAGACTGTTAACAATGAGAGGCCATATGGCGGAATGTGCAGAACATGTACAAAGGACTAAAATACTCACTGGTTTTTCATTTTCAGAACCTGTAATTTAAGGCTGGGATACAGACTACCAGAGATGAAGGCAAATCTTTTATAGTGCCTACCTGCTATTATTTTTCAAGGCTGCATCAACAGGAAGAATGTTGAATGCATGAATTTGATAAGACTGGTATTTATTTAATGGAAGAGGCTGTTAGAAACAAGAAAAAGAACTAAGCACACTATCTGAATACTTCCATTAGTCAAATTCCTCTAATGCACATTCTTAACGAAAGATTGTGCATTCATTTTCAAAACTATGGTCTTTTGCTATAAATATATTAAAATTGAATGGGGAAAAATAAGATCACCCTTGACAAAATGTTAACCACCCACTTCAGTCTGTGTAACATTCTGGGATACAAATGAAACCATGGACACGATGCTCTAAATGCAATTCAAGTTCATAAGAGCTTATCTCCAGTGATGAATAGAGAGAATGATTCATTCATTCACCCTTTACGGAACCATGTGTCTCTCTGGGGTTCAGATTATGACAAAGCCACCAGCCGGCATAGGCTAGGAGATGGCTTTGTGACTACAAGTATTTCTTAAGCAAATAGAAGCCTTGACAGTCAAGGGTAACAGAGCTAACTAACAGTAATTCTCTAACTTACTTGGGGCCCTAAACTAATCAGGGCTAAAAGTTAAATGTAAAGAATCTCCAAAGCGGGAAAAGCATCTAAGGAATTCGTCCCTAAATATTACCAAGTGTATATGTTAACTATCATATATTTAATGGCAGGGAGAGAAAGGACAATAATGGGAAGACTACAAAGGGTCCCATTTATAGCGTCTTGTCATAGGGACTATTGAGAATTAAACACAGCTGTTTCTAGCTGCTACTGCTATCAATTAGCCAGCAACCACTTCCACGGCCGTAATAACTGCCACATGCACGCTGCGTATTACCTCTGAGCCTGCTAATTCCAAACACAGGAGGTTGTAGCTTTAGCCGGCACTGAGCAGACTGGCCTACAACAGAATGCCCTGCTAGTCACATTTTGTTTTACAAAATGAAATGATTCAGTACGTCAGAATATTTTAGATAATTTAGCCTAGTTCCGTTCCTTAAGCATATGAACTAAATTACATACTTTGTAATAATTTAACTGTCACTTACCCAAACATTTTCTGTGCCATGCAACATGCTTCTCTCTTTGTTTTTGTTCCTTCTAGTTTCACAAAGTTTAAACAATGATCTCTGGCCTAAGCTGCAAGGCTATGCTGCCAATAAGGTGATTCATGTCATGTTTAAAAGGCTTTCCATTTTTTGAAGTGGAAAAAATCAGGCCTGTGAAACTGACGCTTCAGAGTTTAAAGGATGAAGACGTCAACATGAGAACAAGGTCCCATTCCAGAGAGGTCATCTTTTGCTATCTATCAAAGTAGCCCCTAGACCCACTCTATGGCCTGCTCCCCACGCCAACCCCTTCTCTGTGGAGTTCCTTAAACTTGCGTGCTGATGGGGGTTCCCACGGACACAGACAAGAGGTGCTGAACAACCAGAAAGAGTTAATGCTTCCTCCTGAACTCTGGAAGAAACCAGATTTCGTCAGTGAGGCTTGGCAATGTGAGAAACCCTGTAACCAATTTCATTTCCTGATAAATGAATGGTCCACAGGGGAAAGTCGGCCAGTGAGTTTCGGAACTGTTGAGAGCTCAGACTTTACTGAAAGGCTCCTTGAAGGAGCCAGGCTGTCTTTGCTTATCACAGCGGAGCCAGACAGCCCATGCAAGCAGGAGCGCTGCCAGACGCCGGTTAGGGCCCTTGCTGAAGCACAGCTGATAGGGCCTCACAAGCGTGTGGTGTCTCTTTAAAAAATGACATTGCTATCCTGCGTCCCTTCCATTAGACTGTGCTTTTTACCCTGCAGGGCTGGGCACAGATGCCTATCAAAATTATTTCACAAGAGCTGGCTTAATGGTCTTCCTCATTTAAATGTAACCCCCCTCATCCAACTAAAACCAAAATAGCCTCAGCATTCAGTTTAGAGTTGGGGACACAAAAGTATAAAAACAAATACTCATATAAATAAAAGTAAAACACAGGGAAATTATGATGAATAGGAAGTGAATCAAAGTACTGAAACAAGTTTATCTGAAATGTAAATAGCTTCATTAATCACAAAATCATTTACATTTTAAGCTTGAGACGGGTATCTTTATGTTTAAATAAACTAAAAGGCAATTCTCATAAATAATATAGCCATATATGCTGTATTTATGTTTAAAATTAAAAAGGAACACTTTCATATTAAATTCAGAATTGATCAAAGCAAATACTTAAAAAATACGTTTACTGAATTCAAGTAAATTTTTGTCAAAGGTTAACTTGACATATTTAAAATATCTAATTTAGGTGTGTTTAGAAAATACACAACAATTACCTTCCCCCCTCAATAAAATAGTCAAATGAACACTTGAAGGCAGGAGACGGGAAAAGTCTTAAATAATGGCTTAAGGCCCTCAATTATTTAAAAAAATCCCCAAACCAAAAACCAAATCTGAAACTAGTGGGCGCTCAAGAGGCTGGCAGGCTCGGGCTGGCAGAAAGGGAGTCTGGAGCTCATTAGCCTCGCCCTTGCGAGCACACGTCGCAGCAGCTACGAGCGAGTGCTGGGGGTCCACAGAGAGGGAGAGGCTAATTTCACCCACCAATGATAACAACGCGTACAACAAGGGAAGACGGAATGCCAATGAGCCCTTGAGCTTCCTCTTCTCTTCTCCCATGGTTTTGGAACCACGAGATGCATTCTTTGACTTCAATTTTAAATGTGTGTGTGGTGACATTGAGTTGGGTTGTCTCCAGGCCCAGGTTAGGGAGAGAAGTCTGTGCATTCGCCTGTAGGGAGGCAGTACTGTACTAACCTTGCTTTATTCGGGTCAAATAATCTGATAACAAAAAGGAAAGACAGAAGGGAAAGGAGGTTTCCTAGGTTATTTTAAAACCATCTGAGTTGTGATTCTGATCAGTCCTGTGAATTGAAAATGATAAGCACTTTGACACCAAGGCTCTTTTGGTCTCCACAGCTTATGAATAAAGAGCAACAATAAATTTCTAAATACAGATGACTCTTTGCTTCCATGGGTTCTGTATCCTTGGATTCAACCAACTGTGGATTAAAAATATTTGGGAAAAAAATAATGGAGGGCTGCATCTGTGCCGAACATGTACAGACATTTTTTCTTGTCATTATTCCCTAAACAATACAGTATGACAACTATTTACATAGCATTTATATTATATTAGGTATTATACGCAATCTAGAGATGATTTAAAATATACAGAAGGATGAGTGTAGGTTATATGCAAATACTACACCATTTTATATTAGGGACTTGAGCATCCATGGATTTTGGTATCTGCTGGGGGTCCTGGAACCAAATCCTCCACAGATACAGAGGAACAATTGTATTGTGATTACAAACTATTTGAAATTTTAATTATCTCTATATATCATAATTGTGCATGGTATTTTTAAATTCAGAAAATAAGCAAAACTGGAAAAATTAAAAGGTTTAATTTAAAAACAGAGCTCTTTACCTGTGCTAGGAGAATTAGTCTGTTTCACAACATGAAAATTGAATTATTTAAAGGATAATTGTCAGTGCTTTGTAGAACAGAGCTACAAATGACTACTGAGTTTAATGGCCAAAAGCAAATCTGAGACCTCCAATTAATCTCAAGAACCTTTTCTTGTAAATATTCTGCAAAGCGCATGAGTTTCTTGTACAATAAATTCCAAGAGAACTAAATGTCTTTCTGTTTTCTCCTGAATGTGGCTGCTTTCAGATGGTCTCAAATTCAGAAGTTAGAAAGGGGTGACAGTTGGGAAGAGAGGAGGGCGAGGCTTAAAGAGTGATAACGTTGAGGCTGCTAAGGAGAAGGCTGGATGTCACTGACTCATGGAGTCTGATAAAAGGGGCTGTTGATAAGCCATGGGGGAAGCAGACAGGACAGGGGTCCTCGATGTTCATCAACCAAAAACCTAGGAGGTCAGGGACCAAGCTTCAACCTCTGCCTCCTTGCTGGAGGAAAACACACAGCATGGTTTCCACAGAAATACAATGAATGAGAACCCATGACCCTACAGTCTGGACATTGGACACACAGGGATCTGAGGTTCTCATTATGAGGATAAGCCAGGGACATCTCCTCTTTCACTATGCTTTTCCTTCCTTCCAGGTTCTTGCTGATCAACACGAGTCCCAACACAGTCCCATCTGAGGGCCAAGTGTGCATCTCCTGGGGAAGCTGGCCGGGGGCAGACCAAACCTGAATGCTGAAGGCTTGTTTCCTGTACACCAGCGTGGGGTACTCCCATCACTCCCACCCCATCCTTCGCACACCTCTCTTCAGATTCTCATCCAAGGACTGGGGTTCACTCAGAAACGCTTGTTTAATTAAAGTGAGCAAATAACGTCCATGACGGAGCTAAGGAAATGCAAGTACAGAGGAATTCAGTGATGAATAAACAGGGAGTCAGCGGTAGGGTGAAGAGAAAATACACATTTCTGGATCCTCACTTGGGAAAATCGCCCTGGGTTGAGCACAACTAGAGATACAAAGTTCCATCCCCATTTTGATGGTGGGGGTTGTGGGTAATGCTATAAAATGTCAGAATTTTTCCAAAAGGAAGAATTCAAAACATTTACTACTGTGAGTCTTGGAAACAAAGAAGGGCAGTTTAAGTTTTGAGGTGGGGAAGAGGAAGGGATCAAAAGACTGTTTACTCTGTTTGTAGAGAAAAGAGTTTTATGAAGTGCTCTTTCCAGTGGAAGACATAATTATTATTTTCTGCTGGGAAACATTCGGGCTAGTTTACAGTAAAGATCTGATATAATATGAGAAGAATTTAAATTCCATACACTTAGAAGTTTGCTAACACACATTTTCCTATGCTGAGGCTGTGGCAATGTTTATGCCCCACTTCGGAAGGGCGATGTTGGAAATGAGTTAGCAGGGGCACCCTGTCACTGTAGAAGCAGTGTGACAGCATGATGGTAAATTTCAAAAAAGCAAAGCAAAACAGGCAAACAAACAACCCAACTCACCCTTCGTCGTATTACTCAAAGTAGGTAAATATTTTCATTTTGGGGAATAGTCTGTGTGTGTGTATACAGATATATAAATATAAATATGAACACAGTCATAATCACACGAAAAATATTATGATGTTTTTAACTTTGAGTCTGGAAGACACATGAAGAAAAACTGCCATGCTTTTCTACTTCTAGATGACACTATAAATTATTTCCTCCTTTTGATTTACTCTCCATGCTACAGAGATTGTGCCAAAAGTAAACTACTGAGATATGTTTTGCTGAAACATAGTACTCGAATTGTTCAAGTAGTTCACGCCAATGTAATAGCGAGGACTGTGTTGTTTACGTTTCGAGACTATGGGCTACATAAAATTATTTTTCTGGAGCCATTTTCCTTTTATATAAAGAGTTATCATGTAAAAATGTAATAACAGTATAAAGTGCAAAATGTTCACATCCTGAAGACACCTGGGAAGAGGTGAATTGTACATTCTGCTTTAAAACAACCCTTGAAGGTACTGTGAAAATATGGTATCGGTTACTACCAGAATTCTCCCTGGGAGCGCCACAGAGAGGCTATGGATGCCACAGAACACACCACTGCTGTCAGCCCTGATCACTTTTTGACAGATAATATGCTCAGATGGAAGATCTTTTTCTTACTGCACGTAAAGCAGCTTGGTTTTTCAGGGTCGGTGTTACATTGCTTTTCTTCTCTGTTACAAGCACTAGTTCCAAGCGGTATGAGAAAGAATGTAGAAAAAAAATGCTCTTAAGTCCCCTCAGAAGCTCAGCTGGTATAAGTTCCTTTTTTCTAAAAGCTTAACTCTTTAAATGCTCTACCCATAAATTAACTCTTTTCTGCAGTGGCGAATGGCATATATGGTATTCTGCACAACATGGGAGCTTCACAAAAGTGCTTTTCTCCTTTTTCCTCTTGGCAATGTTTTCTGACTTCCAATTACATTTTTTAATTGAACTTTGGCATTTTTTGGGCGAGAATGACCAAACTGTTACCCTATTTTTCTTATTGAGATTCTCATACAACAAAATTCACTAATTTTAAGTGTTCAATCGGATAAATCTTGTTATTTGTATACAATCGTGTGACCACCACCACAATCATGACACAAATTAGGTCCCTCACGCTAAAAAGCTCCCTCTCGACCCTCTGCACTCAATCCCCTGAGCTGTCCCCCTTGGCCCAAGGCAGCCATGGATCTGCGGTCACAATTTTGCCTCTTAGCATTTTATTGCTTTCTAATCCTCTCATTTAACTTCGATGATTCTAATGCTTTTAGATTTACTGCGATTTGATCTATGGCTCAAAATACAGTCTATCTTGTTACATGTGCCATGTACATTCGAAAAGATGTGAATTCTGTCTTTGCCAGGTAAAATGTTCTATGAGTATCAATCTAATCAAGGTAGTTCATAGTATTTTTCAGACCTCCTATGAGATATAAATCTTCTATAAAAGTATAAATATGGGCATTTTGCATTTACTTAGATATTTACCATTTATGGTAAATATTCTTCATTCTTCTCTGAAATCTGGGTTTCTATTAATATCTGGTATCATTTCTGTTCAGCCTAAAGAACTTTCTTTAGCACTTTTTTTATAGTGCAAGTCTGTTGGCAACAAATCCTCTTTTTTTTTTAATCTGATAATATCTTTATTTTGCTTTCACTCTTGAATGATCTTTTCACTGGATATAGAATTCTGGGCTGATGATCGTTTTCCTTTTAGTGCTTTAAATGTTTTGTTTCATACTCTTTGAGACTCTGACTTCTAATGAGAAGAGATGTTAACTGGATTGTTATTCCCCTTACATAAGGGAACCACGTACTATGTTGTGCTGTGATACCTTCTCTTGGTCTCTATCACTGCCTCTCAACAGTTTTGATGCTAATGTGCCTTGCTATGACATTCCTTGTATTTATTTTCCTTGGAGTTAGCATTTTGTATCTGAAAATTTCTGCCTTTTTTCCATTTGGTTCTTTTTTACTGTTTCTATTTCTTGGCCAAGACATTTCCTTCCTGCTGAAATTTTCATGCATTGAAAACCTGTTTGACGCAATGAGAAAACTGACATAGTAGTTATGTCAAAATCCTTATCTGTTAGTGCTAAAATCTGATTCATCTTGGGGTTGAACTCAATTGATTTTCTTTTATGTAGAGAATGTGTTCCATTTTCTTGATTCCTTGGATGCTGGGAAATTTTGGATTATATCCTGAATAATATTAATTAAGTTGTAGAGATTCTTATTTGGGCTTGAACTGCAAACTCTGTATTTTGAGCAGCAGCTCTGCTCTCTGTTTAGATCTTTTGTCTTTGGCCAGGCTGTCTGAAGTCTGTTCTGCAGACGTGTGGTTCAGGTTCAATCAGCGATGTGGGTAAGCAGAGGTTAAGGATTCCCTTCTCGGACTCCTCTTTTGGGATTTCTCCACTATTTTCAGAGTTCATGGATTCTTAGGTTCTTTTTTCTGGTTCTCCAGGCCAGGAAGCCTCTGCAACTTTTCCACACGTGCCCCACCGCTGCTGTACGCGCAGTATGATGCCATGACCGCAGTCAACCAGAGGCCAAACGCATCAGAGACGGGAAGTGAGTTTGCTGCTTTCCATCCTCTTAGTAACTAGTACATGCTGTGCACCAGAGTCCTTCTGCATTGGTTCATTCTTCTGTCTCTGCATAGCTAGTCTCAGTTCAGAGTTTTGGTCTCTGGCTGAGCCGCTTTGGGTCTGTTTCAGTCAGAGATGTGGACAGACACAGTTTGGGGATTCCGCCTCTGCTGCTTCCCTGCTGGGATTCCTCTACTCTCTTCGGCATTCATGCCTTTCCAGCTTATCTTCCGTGGTTTCCCAGGCCAGAAGCTTCCCCCATGTGAGCCCCTCGCCACCATGCTACGAACTACACAGACTGTACCTGGCCCCACGTTAAAAGCCATGGAAATGGAAACTTACTTATAAAGCTTCCTATCTCCTGTCCACTCAATGAGCACGAACTCCCTGCTGTCTGTCTGCTTCCATTCACTCGCCAGCACCTTCTGGTTGGTAGTTATATTTTATATTATTTGTCCAGACTTTATACTTGTTTTCTGCAGGGGGTATTATTTAGTATAGGATCTTAGACTATGATACCTAGAAGCAGAAATTTAATTCCCAAGTTGATTTTCAACCATGCTGCATTAATTCGTTCAACAATATATAATGAGTAGCT
The DNA here is from genome assembly GCA_963575035.1 of Avahi laniger. Taxonomy (NCBI): domain Eukaryota; kingdom Metazoa; phylum Chordata; class Mammalia; order Primates; family Indriidae; genus Avahi; species Avahi laniger. The sequence goes on along the minus strand of CAUYSK010124335.1, from coordinate 71,995 downwards.
CTTCTATGCAAGGCATTATTATGCTAAGACGGTATGGGGGGATGTAAACAGAAAACACAGCAACAAACTTAAAGTGAAATGAAAGATTAAAAAAAGTATATATGTATTCGTACAAAAGGTAGTGTGGGAAAAACTACAAAATGGTAAAGAAGAACTTGGAGACATAAGAGGGTTTTGGCAGTACCTTTTGAAACATGGGTAGAATTTCAAAGGAAGACAGGAAGTAGCATATCCAAAGGCACAGAGGTAGAAAAACAAAAGTAATACTTTGGCAAAAGTGCATGTCTCAGTGCAGATAAGAGTAGAGTGCTTAGATGAGACTGGCATGGCCAAGAGTATGAAAGATATAATGATAAGGTACACCTGTATTTAGAGGGTGAAGACAGAGGAGGAATCCCCAATGTCTGTCCAGGGGCAGGTGAGGAACCCCAGAATAACTTCATGTTTCAGACAGTATTTCCAGAAGCAAGAGGTATTCAGGGTTATTCCAGGAAACGGAAAAGTATAAAGAATGTATAGGATCACAAGGAGATACTTAAACACATCTAACAGATCAATAAAAAATAAAAGGGATGACATCCTTTTTTGACTATGTAGAAAAACAAGAACTCTTGAACACTGTTTATGAAAGTATTAATATAAATTGGTGCAACCATTTTGGGTAGTAGTTTAACAGTGAAATTGAACCTACGAATATCCTGCAACCCACCTCTGAGTGTACCATTGTCCACACAGCATTGTTTTTAGTGTAAAGAAACACAATAGATTTTTGTACACTGATCCTCTATCCAGCAACCTTTTAAATTCAGTTATTGGTTCTTTTAGTTGTGTTGTAGATTCCTGAAGATTTTCTACGAACAGGGTAATTTCACCTGCAAATACAGACAGCTTCTTCATCTTGCAATACATATATATTTGATTTCTTTATCTTAACGTTCTGCTAGGACCTCTAGCACAATGCTGAATAGATGGGCTGAGAAGAGACATCTTTGCCTTGTTCCTGACTAGAGGAAAAGGCATTCAGTCTTTTACTATTATGTATGATGTCAGCTGTAGGTTTTTTCCAGGTGTCCATTATCAGGTGAGGAAGTTCCCTTATATTTCTAGTTTTATGGGAGTTTTTATCATGAGTAGATGTTAGGTGTTGTCTGTGTCTATTGTGGGGTCAGCAAACATTTTCCGTAAAGGGCCAGGTAATAAATATTTTAGGCTTTGTGAGCCATATGATCGCTGTCTACAACTACTCAATTTTGCTATTGTAGTGTGAAAGCAAACACAGACAATACATAAAAGACTGGGTGTAGCTGTGTTCCAGTAAAACTTTATTTACAAAAACAGGTGGCATGCAGGATTTGGCCTGTGGTCTATTGAAATGATCATAGGGCTTTTGTCTTTTACTCTATTAATATGGTATTTTACATTATTTGATTTTTGGATATTAAACCAATTTTACATTCCTGAGATAAAGCTCACTTGGTCACGGTATACAATCCTTTCTATATGTTACTGTCGTCAGTTTGTTAATATCTTGTAAAGGATTTTTGTGTGTCTGGTCACAAGAGATACTGGTCTATACTTTTCCTGTGATGTCTTTGTGTGGTTTTGGTATCAAGGTAATACTGGCCTTACTGAATGAGTTAGGAAGCATTCCTTCTTCTGGTTTCTGAAAGAGTTTGCGTAGGATTCATATTATTTCTTTTCAAAAACCATTTACCAGTGGAGACAAATGAGACTATACTCTTCTTTATGTGAAGATTTTAATTAATAATTCTTTTTTTTTTGCTAGTAGTAAGTCTATTCAGATTTTGTTCTTCTTAAATCAAATTTGATAATTTTTATCTAAAAACTGTCCATTTCATCTATGATGTTTAATTTGCTGGTTAAAAGCTGTTTATAATATTGTGTTCTTTTATATTTCTTTTAATTTTTGCATGGTCAATAATAATGTTCTGTCATTCTTCATTGTGGTAATCTGTGTGTCTTTTGTTTTTCTTGCTCATTCTAGGTAAAGGTTTATTCATTTTATTGATCTTCTCAAATAACCAGCTTTTGGTTTCCCTGATACTGCCTATTGTTTTTCTGTTTTCTATTTCATTGGTTTGTGCTCTGATCTTTATGATTTCTGCCCTTTTGTCTGTCTGGAGTTTAATTTGCTTTTCTTTCTCTAATTTCTTAAGGTGGAAGCTTAGATTATTTATTTGATACATTCTTTTTTCTAAAATAGGATTTAAAACTATACATTTTCCTCTAAGCACTGCTTGAGCTGCATCCCATAAATTTTGATATGTTGTGTTTTCATTTTCATTCACTTCAAAATGTTTAATTTCTCTTGTGTCCATTAAAAGTGTGTTGTTAAATTTCCAAACATTTGGGGATTTCCCAAATATATCTCTATTGTTGATTTCTAACTGAATTCTGTGGTGGTCAGTAAACAAACATATTTGTATGATTTCGTATCTTTTACATTTGAGACTTGTTTTGTGACCTAGCAAGCAGTCTATCCTGGAGAGTGTTCCATGTGTACTTCAAATGAATACAGATTCTGCTGCTATCGGGTGGAGTGCTCTATAGATGCCAGTTAGATAAGGTGGTTGATATTGTTCAAGTCTGTATTCTTGCTGTCTTTCTATCTAGCTGTTCTATTATTGGGGTATTAAAATCTCCATCTATTATTTTTGAATTATCTCTACTTGTTTTGCATCACTTATTCTGGGGAACTACTTTTTTAGTAGCCAAAATTGGAAATAATCTGGATGTCTATCAATAATAGAATGGACAAATTGTGAACTGTTTACACAATGTAATGCTAATGCATCAGTGTGAAGGAACAAACTTTGTCTAACAACATCAATGTCTCTCAGAATATGTTGAGTGAAAGAAGAAAGTTGCAAAGGAAAATATAGTGCATGATTCCGTTTATGAAAAGTTCAGAATTGAAGTCATATTATTTGAGAATATGCACACAGATGGTAAAATTATGAAGAATAATAAGACTATTATCCCCAAACTCAGGTCAGTGTTTATTCCTAGGGGTACAGGGTATACTGGGACTTTTGGGCTGTTGGCAATGTTCCATTTCTCCATCTGAAGAGTGATTACATGGATATTTACTTTGTATTTATTCTTTTAAAGTGTATCTCTATAGTTTACGTAGTCATTTGTATATATGGTATCCCTCTCAATTTAAATAGCTAAAAAAAAATAAGGGGGGTGGCTTTATTAGTAGATGAAACCTTAACTATGTTCTAGATATGAAACTTGACCAGAAACAGATTATTATTCCTGTGACTCAATAAACTTCTAAAATTGGGTATAAAACATGCTCTTTCCAGTATCACTGTAAGACTAGTGAGCAACAATATAATTTAACACCAAACATAAGTTGACTTTAAGTGCTTTTAAAAACTGTTTCATATTTTAAATGTAATAGGGTAATTTCTATTTGAAAGAGCATGCAAAAAATCTATTTGATGAGCAAAGATCATTTATGGACACAGTCTATAATTTATCATTTTTAATGCTGGGATTTTAGTACAGTGGGTATTCTTTAAGTGGGGCAAGTGGAGCATGCTGGGAGTGATTTTCACAATCCAGTAATCGACACTATATTAGTCAGAGATTAGGAAATCCCCTGAAATGTTTGTCCAAATTCATATTTTTAAGCTGGGCTTGGGTTAAAGATCTTATCATTCTTTTAAAGTTTTCAAAACAGATCGGCCTATCAATTAGAGTATGCAGTATCTAAATGCTTCCCACTGCCCTCAGAGATCCCAGACAAGAATCTTGTCAAGAACCTGTATGTAATCAATTGTCAGGAAAACAAAAAAAATTACATTGGCAAATTATCTCAAACCATCCCACACTTTCAGACACCAACAGTATTCATATTCTTCATCGAACTAGGTGAGGTTTCAGGGCCTCAAGTCCTCCTCTAAAACCAACAAATGCAGTACCAAGAAACTGTAACCGATACAGCCAGATGCTTGCCAGCATCCTTGGTGTGATTATTTATGTGCCAGTCACTGCCCTCCTCCAATTTGTCCCAGAGATGAAAGCTATCGTAAAGAAAGCAGTCTTGTTCCCCGAAAGAACCGATTTTGCTGTGTGTATGACATTATGTTAGTATTTAAGATAATGGACTTTGATTTCTGTTGAACGTCTTAAATCCCCTTCAAAGTTTTCAGAAGCTTTTGGGCTGTTAAGTTCAGGAAAGAATACCCCTTTCAAAAATCATAAGAACCAAAAGCAATTATTTAATTTTCTTACTCTTCTACTTAAAAAATTCCAGTCTCTAAAAGTCTGAAAAATAAATTTCTGTTGTTTATAAGCCATCCAATTTACGGTATTTTGTTATAGCAGCCTGAAAAAACTAAGACACTGAACAATAACTATATTGCTATAAAAAATTATCACTGATTATCAAAAATTTTACTACTCTTCAATTAAATGTTTTAGTTTTTCTTCATTCAAGATGCAATGATAATAAAGACTAAATTTTTCCCTTCTAGTCTTATAAAGTAAGAACTGTGATTAATCTACTTATCCATTGCAAAGAAGAAAAAAATTTGCCTATATACTGCTTACAAATCTACCTACCATGTGTTTAATTAAATCGATTCCTTGTAAGACATTACAATGAATATCATGGGTTGGACTGTTTATCAAGAACGGCTGCCCTGAAAGTAAATACGACATTAAACCACTGCATGTTTAGTACAACTTCAAAATTATGTATGAGAAAGGCCTAACAGTCTTTTGATACTCCAGAAAGCAGTGATGAATACAACTTTCACACATTTCAAAGATTACTCTACAACTCTGGGTTGTCAAACCCATAGACTTATCTTGGTGTAACATGGGTGCTTTTGGTTACACAAAGTGGTAGAGGCAAATGGGTTATGTGAGTTAAGAGAGAGCAAAAATTTAAGATTTGAAAGAAGAAATAGCTGAAATTTATGGCTCAAAGATAAAAGGGACTAAAACAATCTTGGAGAAACCATTTAACTTCTCTTTAGTCTCAGTTTCCTCATTTGCAAAATGGAAATCATCCTTATATCTTCTATAATTGCTAGGAAGACTAAATGAGAACGCCTGTTTACCTAGCAGAGCACCTGGTATAGAACAAGTGCTCAATAAATGTTAACTGGATGGTAAACAACAAAGGGAAAGGGAGTAAAAAAAATATTAATACTTAGGTCACACTGAAGAGCAGATATAACAAGTAAAAGACCATAGACTTTATTAGTGAAAATTTACTACTATTTGTCTAATTTTAAAATTATTCTGATCTTATATTTATTTGAGTTACATGTAAAGATTTTTTATTTTAAAGAAATCTATTTTAAGGATGATGAAGTGAAAGTTCTCTGTCTTTTGTAGGGAAGCAAGATAAAATAGCTTGAATTCTGTCAAGACTATTAGTTAATCCTCACCGTCATCTCCTTAGTTTCTGTAAGGGGAGGGAATTGGGGAAAACTGGGGCGTAAAACAGTGGTTCCCAGTCTGGCAGGTTATTGGGAATACCCAGAGAACTGTTTAAAAAAAGACAGATTTCTGAGTGCATCACCAGACTGAGTCAGAACCTCTGAGGTGGGATCCATTTCAAAACAGTGCTCCAGGTGATAAGTTCATTAATTAAGTGAATTCTTGGCCAGGCACAGTAGCTCACGCTTGTCATCCTAGCACTTTGGCAGGCTGAGGTGGGAGGATCGCTTGAGATCAGGTTTGAGACTATCCTGGATAACACAGAGACCAGGTTTGAGACCATCCTGGATAACACAGGGACACCCTGTCTCTACAAAAAAAATTAAGAAAAATTAGCCAGGTGTGGTGCTACACACCTGTAGTCCCAGCTACTTGGAAGGCTGAGGCAGGAGGAGGATTCCTTTGAGCCCAGGAGTTTGAGGCTGCAGTGAGCTATAATCGTGCTGCTGCACTACAGCCTGGGCGACGACAGAGCCAGACTCCGTCTTAAAAAAAGAAAAAAAAGAGTATTCTCTTGAAATCCTGACCTCAGTGGATGGAGAATTAGTATGACCAGATAAGGCCAATACAGAAGAGTTTCTGCCGGTGGAAGGTGCTGGGCATTAGAGCTCCTAGACTTTCCCAGGGAAAAGGCGACAGCCATCGGCTCCTATCAGTTTCTGTCAGGACCTGAAACGTGCATGCTCTACTTACAGCAGAGAAAGTAGAGAGTAATCAGTTAGAAAAATGCACGCAGTGGCTCTTTACTGGATCTTTGCATAGCCTGACAGCTCCACCAAGCTCTTCTCCCTCTGAGAAAGGTTCAGAAATAGAAAAAAAAGAAAAAAATCACTGGACAAATTTATTCTAGTAACATAAATAAGACTATTTTACTCTACTTGAACTATAAGGAAATCACTGCAGCTGACAGCCAAGAAGAGAACCCCTGAGAAACTATTAAAAATTTACTAAGGCAAATTTACATAGGAATTAATTTATTGATGAGAACTACTAAAGCGGAGGTCTTCAGATTAGGGTTGTGTCGCCATAAGAATGCATGAGTATGGAATAACATTACAGACTTAAAAAAAATGCAACTATTCCAACAAAGTGACCAGGGCTTCCAGTCTAAACTTGGCTTCTCTGCAATATTTAGGCATAAAAGTTGACCTTTCAAGAGTCTATGGAGAGCTGTTCTCCAAAGAATGTTTTCTTGAAGCAGCATTTTAGACCACCATTCATGGTCAACAGGCCCATTCTTCCTTCCTTTCCTTCCTCCCTCCTTCCCATTCAGCAAGTGCCCAGTACGTGCCAGATATGCTTCGGCGACCCCAATGGACAAAACACAAAGACCCCTCTCTGCTGGAGCTTACATTGTCTGGTAGGATAATAATAAATAATTACACATTATGTTAGGTGATAAATGCTGCGGAAAAAGAACAAAATATAGTAGGATTAGGGGGACTGGGAGTGCTGAAATTGAACAGGGAGGTCAGGGCAGGCCTCACTGAGGCAGGTCTCATATGCTCAGGTGACTAAAGACTTCAAGGAGGTGCAGGAGGGAGGCGTGCAGGTATCTGGGGTGGGGAGAACGATCCAGGCAACAGCTGTAAGGGTGAGAGTGCTGGTGTGTCTGGGGGCATCATCTGGTACCATGCTTTTCAAACCAGAGCAGGCATCAGAATCACCTGGGAGGCTTGTTAAAGCACCAGTTGCTTCGAACTCAGTAGGTCTGGGGTGGGGCCCGAGAATCTGCATTTCTAACAAGTCCCCAGGGGATGCTGATTCTGCTGGCCCAAGGATCACACTTTGAAAACTATTGATTTAATGCATTATTTTTAAAACTCTGAGTTGCTAAATAGAGGATCATTAAATCAATTTAATAGGTCTGACCAGCAATAAAAAAAGCCAAGAATAGAATAGGAAATAGTATGTTTAATGGGGTAAGTACTGTTTCACTTGTATATAAATGTGTGTAACTGCATCATGGGGTAAAATGTATTTTTTACTGCGGGTGGTGGTCAAAAAAGTCATTAGACCACTGGTCTAATGACTTTACTGTATCATTAATAACAAAGGCCACAATAATTCGGCAGAGGGCAGTAAGGGAGTCCGATTGTTCCCATTGGACACTAAGCTGAACTTGCCATGGGCCTTCTCTTCCACTCATATAAGATTTCCTCTGCCTGGATTTCCCTTCCATCTCAGCCTATGAAAACATCACCATCCCTTCAAGACAGAAAAGCTCAAGTCCAGGTTTCTCCTAAACCTTCCCTGACTAGTCCTTCTCAGTGGTGTCTCTGCTCCTTGCTCCAGAACTTAACTTCTGTAGAGTTTGTTTGACACATGGCACAAACCGCCCTGCTTTGTCATCTTTGCAAGGGTGTGCCTTTTCTCTCCTGAAAGGTCAAACATTTTTTTGAGGGCAGGGTTGATGTCTTATACAACTTTGTGTCCCCAAAAACTTCCTAGCAATGCTGTGGTCAAAGTGGGAATAAAATAACTAGAAGAAGATGGAATAAACAGTCAAACCACACTAGTAAATGATATTGTATTATTTGTATGTTCTAGGTAATCCATGTGATGATGCAAGTTAATGTAGAGGGACAGGTGAATGCATACATTATGGGAAGCAAACGTGGGGACAGCAGGAGAAGGGTGGCAGAAACAGGGCAAAACAAAGGGAAACCAATTGGCTGAGAAAATTAGTGGTCAGAGATCCTTCTGCCCTCCACCCAAGAACCTGGGCTGAGGGGTCCTTGGGATGGCATGCCATGGAGAACACCCTCACTCTTCACTGGGTAGGAGCAAGTCATTTTGATGTTTTGCACCAATGCTGCGCAATGGACAAGGACAGCTGAAAGGCCAAAGGAAAAATCAGTATACTGGCTGAGAGGAAAGAGAGACACAGGAATCAAGATGCAGAGTGGAGAAGTTAATTGCCTCAACACGTATTAAATGAGTTCAGTCCCAGGCCCTGAGCTAGGTGTGCCGGGGTGCATTTTTGCGATAGTGGAGGGACATGCGAGATACCACGGGAATGTAGAGGAAGAACCACCCATGTGTGCCTGGGTGAAGCAGAGTGGATCTCATACACAGAGGTAGCCTGCGTTGGAACTTGAAGCATGATCCGCTCCTCTGACAGACGAGACACGAAGCTTAAGGAAAGGAGGAAGGAGGCAGGAACAGCATGTACAAAGGCCAGACGTGCAAGAATATTGTACATTTGGAGATCTGCCAGCAGTCTGACATGGTTGGGGCACGGGTTCCACAGGAGGAAAAGAATAAAACCCAAGCCAGGAGTTAGACCACAAAGTGCCGTGTGAGTTGGATCAGAGCAAGGTGCGCACCGAAGATACCTCTGGCAACAGGGTTAAGGATGCCCGGGGAGGAAGAATGCTGAAGTGGGGACTCCAATCAGGATGTCATGGGCTGTAAAACAAATGCGGAAAAGCAACATGGGATAGTGACAATATGGAAGGAAAGGAATGACTTGAGAAATAATCAGAATTCGTGGAGCTTAGTTAGGGTCTAATAGTACTTCTGAAGTAAAGGGAGGGTGCTGGCTAGAAACACATGAGGAGCACGGGTACGCAGGGAGGCGGAACAGGAGAACTGCAGACACGCTGAGGTTGTTCCTATGGGACTCCACAGTGGGGCCAACCACGAGCAGGTGGGCGACCACTATGGCACTCAGGAATCTGCTCTGGGGATAGAGAACTGACAGAAAAATGAAAGACACCTGGGGTGGGAAACGGGGAGAGAACCCTATAGGAGAAAGGGGAAAGTTTTTAACCAAGTCAGTTAAGAAGCCATGGAAAATCTCTTGAAATTTCAGTTAGTGTAATTTTCTATGTTTCTCTTTATGTAACTTAAGACAACCAGGAAAGTATTCTAAAAAGCAGATATAAAATGAAAGCTTTAAAAATCATTTAGTGTGACACTGGTTCTCACTTTTAATTCCTATGATTTATCAAGTGTCTTATTTACACTACAAGAGAAGTTATCTTCTGGTTAATTCACCTTGAAAAGCATGATCTAATTTTCAAACACTAGATATGGTAAAATTATTTATCCTGAAATGACATAGATAATTCACTAAACCAAAGAAAAGTGGGAACCCGGAACTTTATGTAATAAAACGTGAGGTGGTGTGGCCGTAGCATGAGAACACGCACGGACGGGATGAATTCTGACCCATCACCACGACACTCAAATTGCTCCACAGTAAGCGAAATGGAGCCAGGAATGTACCTTGTTGTGGATACAGACAGTGAGAGCTTTGAGCTGCGGCTTCTAACTCAGCTCCCAGAGGACATACTAACTTTATTTATTTCCTTCCAAACCCTAAAGGAGAAATAAGCAACTTAGGATTTCAGTGCCTGTTCTTTAAGTCTCTGTTTAAGCAGGAGGGTCCGGAAAAAATAATTACCTGGTATTGCTTTTCCCAGACTTCACGGAATACCAGTAAGAAGAGAATGTTTAGAATGATATTAATAGTATTTACCCTGAACAGCCCAGTTGCTTAACTATATAGACAGATTTATCCAAAGAGTATATATTCCCACACAGGATATTACACAAATATTTTAGAAGGCTATGTCAAATAATATTTGATTGAAAAATATTTTATTTGGTTGAAAGTCAGTTACTATGCCATGGGCTTCCAGATCTTAATGTTTACTTGCCCAAAATTGGAAGAATAATTCTTCTACAAATTTGGCTTCAGTTCTACAATGCAAGGGAAACTTCAGAAACTTTTGGCTCATCTACTTCAGCTGACATTAGCTGGCTAATTTCTCATGAGTAAGGGGCACTGTGATCCTCTTAACAACTCACAGATAGTCAGAAAGGATTCTGAATTTTTTAATGCTTAATTTACATATTTTAAAAAGAATAAATCAATAAGTATACATTATTCCACACTGTCTTAGAGAGCTAACCAAAATAGTGTTTCCAATTTGAAATCAACTCTTTTAAATCAATCTCATGTATAAAGCTATTATTACATAACCAACAATTATTTTATCAGTATGTATTAGTAAATCACCCAAAAAGACTATAATATGCTATCATGTGGTATAATAAAAATATTATTCAACACATAGTTTGAATTTTCTATCAACTTTAGATGCCACAGTATTCTGTGAATTAAACTCTAGAGGTTTTAAGTGATTCGTTTTATTATAAACACTCAATCCAAAAAGATGATTCAAATAATTGAGGATAAGGCTTGATTATAAGGATAAACAGCTTTTTTTTCTAGTAACATCTGTGGTAATAATATGCTGTCATTTAAACTAACTGAGGATGACTCACCATCTGTGAGTAAATGTAATTTTAGTTTCTTTTCTAGTACTGGGGGTAGATTTATTTTTTTTTTTCTTTTAACTGAATCATCCATCTTCCATCCTTTTGCAACCTAACCATAGAGTGAGATGGAAAGCTGAGGTCAGGGGTACAATTTCTTGCTATGTTTCAGAACAAAATTAACTGTCCCACTTAAGAAATTTACTCATGAACTTGGCCTCAATAGGATCCTACTATAAATAATAGTTAACTTGAATGGGATCTCCCACAGATCAGTTAATTTCTCTATTTAGCCATAATTCTGAAAAACAAAGTTATATTTTCATTCATATGTCACTGTCTCAAATATAAAGGGCATTTTATTTTATAATAAATTAACAACATGTTAACATCCAAACACAGCCTGGACACTGTAATTCATTTTGCTTTAAGGTAAATACTATAGTGAACTACAAGAATAATTTTCAATATCTGCTATAGTCATAGAGGGTCTCTTGGGACAAGAATATTCACTAAAGGAATTATAAAATAAAATCTGAGATTGGAATAAGCAGGAAAAAAATGGGCTAAAGACATGATTAGTGAGAGATAAGTCAAAGGAAAGGAGCTAAAATTGATCACCAGGAAAGGATACAAAAGGAGAAAGATACCTGAGAATGGCAGCAGAGTGAAACAGCATTAGCTGTCCATGGAAGAGATAAGAGACGGGGAAAGAAAGGTACACAGAGTTCTCAGAAGGTGGTAGTCTGGTGCCCACAGCAATTTTCATTCACTTCGGTACCATTTCAGTCCCCTATGCTCATGGCAAAATCCAGACCTTGTTATCACCAAGATGTACTTCACTTTTGAAATCTTAAATCTAACACACTGCTCTCTCATCACCATCTCCATTGCTTCTACAGTGCTGGTTCTTTGATCTCATCAAAATCCCCTCCCTCTGATTCCTTGGTAGTCTCCTTTTCTGACAGCCTCCTGATATTCTACTTTTTTCTTGACTCAGCTTAGACACCAAGACCTATCACTTCCTGGGAACAGCCACTCCAATCTTCATGGATTTTTGTACTGGTTCACATGGTATAGTTTAAGTAAATCTGAAATAGTGCAGAAAAAAAAAAACCCACAAAAACCAAAAACAAACCAACAGGCCAATGTGTTACTTTATGTAAACATGGAAATAATATGAATTTCCTACATTTAAAAAACTGTCAGGAATAGAACAACGTCAAAGCTAGAAGGCCCAGTGAACTGTAATTTGTTTTTATGCTATTACCACATGGTGGTGCCACTTTGGCTGATAAACAGAAACACCTGCCACCTTTGCTCAGTACTGTGTGAATCTCACTGCTGTTTACGTACAGAGGAACTTCGGTAAGTCACTGTGATGACTAATGTGCTGTTATTTTACAGACTCTGTTATTATAACTGAAAATATTTTTATATCCGACAACAGTATCTCTCAAGCATTCATTAAGCAGTGGTTCTAGTGATAGTGCCGAAAAACACGGTCCCCAAAACAGTAACATTGGAACAGAAGTTAGTTGTGATAAAACACCATGAAGAAGGCCAAATATCCACTATGACATCCTGTGTTGTTAATTTAGGAGAAAGCACTGTAAAAAAACTAGAGCTAATGAAGGAAAAAAACTAAAAAGTAGTAGTAAAGTAAAATTATGCCACAATGCTATACATTCATACATCCCCCAAAATATTCCCTTTGTATCTTCTCCCATGGGATAATTAGTCTGAAAGTATGAGTTTTATATCATGAGATTACTTCAGGAATATATGTATCATATAAATGTAAATGCCTTCTTAAAATATAGTATTTCCCCTACTGTTTCCATGAAGTGCTTCTCTTTCCATTACTATATCCTAAGTGTACAGTAAATAGTGTGGCAATTATGAGCGTGGACTTCGGAGCCAGACTTCCTGGGTATGAATCCCCCAGGCTCCATCACTTTCTAATAGCATGGCTTTGGGGTAAGCTTCTTAACCTCTCTATACATCAGTTTCTCATCTGAAAAATTAGGATGATAACACTAGCTACACCAAAGGGCTGCTGTGAAGACTGAATGAGTTGATACATGTAAGACATTTAGAACCCACGCGGCACTAACACCATGCATTAGCTGCTCTAGTCATCATTATCGCCACCACCTTCCCATCAACCCTTGATGTTACTTATAAGACTGAATATATTTCACTGGGTCAAAAAAATGACCCATTCCTGTATTAATAGTATATAAATTACTTACAGTATATGTAGTGGTTATGCATAGGGTATGCAGTGGTACGAAGACATTAGTCCTTCTTTTGATATTTTCTTTTGAAATACTGTCAGAAACTTTTCTCATTATAGGTCTGGGGAGCTTTTCTAGTATAAGAACTGGGTAAGCATTATGATTCTGAATAGAGCCTGCTCAGACACTAACATTTACATCAAGTGACAAAGCAGTTAAGTGTCAACTGAATGTTTCTTTAGCCGTCTTACCTTTAGTCTGTCTTTGGGCAGCGCGACAATACCTTGCTTAATGATTTCCAGGACTCGTTCCACTGACAGCTCAGCTCCAGCTTGTAGCAACCTTGAGCTAAAGAAGGTGATCACCTGCAAAGGAAAGTGTTATTTTTTAAACAAGTAGATGTATAAAATGTATTTTCAGTAGATGCCTTTCTCACATGGTAGTCAAATGATCCTAATTCCGATTCTAGAGTGACCTGGCTTTTAATTCACCAGCCCCCCCAAACACAATCTTCTCTTTTGGGTTTGATGGCCAAATCAGAACCAACTCCTGAATATTCAGGGCTGATTAATTCATTCTGTGAATTAAGTAGCCTCCTGAATTCTGCTCTTTCTTGTGCTATCTGACTTGGCATTTATATTTCATCTAGAAAGCAGTACCCATCAGAAAGTGGGAAGAGAAAGCTAAGCCTTAAAGCCTGTCAATTTGAGGCTTAATATTAATAGTAGCACTCACTTTCCAAAAAAAAAAAAAAAGGTGGGGAGGAGCTTAATAGGAAAGGAATTTGAAGTTAATGGCTAAAATGATGTTTTGGGGATTATCTATGAATTTAATTTATCGACATCACCCTTATCCCTGATCACCAGGGATAATCAACAGCAACCTAAAATTACTTTTGTTTCATGTTACAGTACAGCCTAAACTAGATATTAACACAGTAGCATTCTGGAAATAACACTGTCTCTAAATATTTGTCACTAAAAATTAACAGAATGCCATCATTTTTTAGCAAATCATTTTTATAACCACAATGGTAATAAATCATAAAGACTGTAGACCCCTTTTTAATTCAAGAGAATAACATTTAGGTGTTTATAGTCAGACATGCAAAAATATAAAAATTTACTGCATTTTTTTTAAAGTTGAACATTTTGTTTTATGTGTTTTTTATTTTCTAAGTAAAGTATATGAAGTTACAAACAAGTCTTCGCAAACATTTTTATGCATTTTCTTTCAGAATTACTCTCCTAAATATTGTTTAAGTGTATAATAACGTTTAACCGTTCTAGTGGAAAGTACACTATGTTACATAAATGCCACTGAAATGCGTTTGTTCTGTAAAGAGACTCAGCTGGAGCCAGGACCATTAACAAGCAGGAACCTCGTAACTCTGTGGCAATGAGCGAAAACAAAGGCGGTTGATAGCTGGTGATTCTGCTTTTGATTCCACATAAATCATAATTTATCTACACATAAATTATTTCTTTACTTGTTGCCACCACGAGCTCCTTTGCAAGTTGCTTACTTCGTCCACAACAGGTTGGTCTTTCAATATGTGCCTATGGACCTTGTTTCTCCCAAGTCAGATTTTAAGCTCCTTTGGGGATTCTGGGATTAAAATTTTGTTCACAGAGTTTAGACCCAGCAGGTATGCAAATTGATTTTTATAATATAGTGAATAGATCTTTGACGAAAGACACAACACAGATAGGAAAACATACTGCAACAGAATAAAATCTTATTTTCAAATATGCAACAACGAAGATGCAAAACTTTGTTGCAACAAAGATAAAAACTTTCCTTTTGTGCAAGTATCTTTGCAGGTTTTAAACTTAAACATAGTTTTTCTGAGAAAAAAATGGGTTAAACATATGAATTGCCATTTTTGTTGGTAAAACCCCATCTATCTCTTTCCTCAGGATACTGGGACCACTGGAGCTGACGTATAGATCCTGGCAGGTTATGAATGTCGATACTATTAATAAAACTAAATCTATTTTATTCATTCATTCACTCATTCATTCTTTAGAGACAAGGTGTTGCTTGCCCAGGCTGGAGTGCAGTGGCCCGATCATAGCTCACTGCAACCTCGAACTCCTGGGCCCAAGTGATCCTTCTGTCTCAACCTCCCAAGTAACTAGGACTACTGGTGCGCACCAGCACATTTAGCAAATTTTTGTATTTTTTTTATTTGTGGAGACAGAGTTGTGCTATCCTGCCTAGGCTGGTCTCAAACTCCTGGCTTCAAGCAACTCTCCCATCTTGGCCTCCTAAAGTGCCGGGATTACAGGCGTGAGCCACTGAGCCCAGCCTACTTTATTTTTAGATGAATAAATAAAGCTGTAATATTTTCTCCCTACAGACTGATCGTTGGTGCAACCTCTGGGGTATGTGTATCCATCTACTTTGAAGATCACTAACCGAGATAACAAAATGCATATATCAAAGCTAAATGGAACTCACAGTATTCACATAGTACTCAAAGACATTACAAACCAACCAGAGAGAGTACTTACATGTCACATCGCCAAAGAACAAAGTAATGCAATGGCAGTCCTGTTTTGTTCACTCTGTGCCTACAGTGGCTTGCCTTTAAGCCACAAGGAATTTCCATTCTCACCAGGAGAGCTGCAGAGTAGGCATGAGGCTCAGTTTCAAAGTAAATTCTTTTTTTCCAACTGTCTCTCATTTGTATGCTTTAAAGCTGACGTTCTAATGTTTTTGCATTCAAACTCACACTATTTTAGAAAATGATGAAACTACCACTTCTAGAAGGGAAGTATAATTTATATATCAAAAAGGAAGGAAATGAACCTCTACTGAATGTTTATTATGGACCTTGTGCTGTACATATACTATTTAATTTTTACAACAATCCTACAAGGCGATTAAAATCTCTGTCCTACAGAGGAGTAAACTTGATCAGAGAGACAAGAAGCTGGGCCTGGGTTACCCGGGAAAGTGCCAGGAAGAGGACTATGGCTGAGGTGTTTCTGCTTACTTCATCATGTCTCCAGCAATTCTGATGCAGCAAAATGGAGCACAGGCTTAGTTTTTTTAGTAGGAAATATCTAAGGTAAAAGGTATAAGTTGTTTCACCAAAAATTTCAGATGGAGTCTGACTACAACACCAGCAAAGAATAGGAAACAATTCATTCAAAGATAAGAATCTCTATTTCCTGCTACCAGGTTGGAATATGGCACACAATAGTGACTTTAGTGACGGTGACTACAACTGATATGTGGCTTTTGTCAACTTGCCCAGCAACCATTAAAACTGTTAGAATGGATGAACTTTTTTCCCTCTGAAGATGTCTACAAAGGACACAGCCGGTAACAGAAAACATTTAAAGTAAAACCTTTAGCTGAAATGGGAATGAATACTTTGTTAGTGTAACTTAAAGGCAACCTTTCAAAGGAAGGTACTTCTCCACAGTTCAGGTTTTACAACCTTCTTCCACCCACCAGATTTGGCTGCAACTCACGAAATCCAAGCACAGCACATTAGCTTCCATTACGCTATTTAGCTTTGAACAGCAATTGCCCAATGCAGTGTTCTGATTAATCAGTTGTACCCTTTGAGTAATATCAAAATCACATTTAACCACCTGTCATGAAACCAGTGAATGATCATTTACAGAGATCAGATTTACAGAGATGAGCAGCTTTTCTGGGGTAGAGGAGAGTGAAAAAGGAGCCAGTATGTGCTGCTACAAACATACTGGCCAAACATTCTCGCTTGCTAAATGGCCACTCTCCCAAGAGGTAAAAGTAGAGCACCAAGTTTTGTGTTTGTTTTTTAAGACAATGATAAACATGTTTTAGAAAGTAAAACAGATACGTATTTCCTGACTTTTTTGGGTTTTCCCTCAAGGTTTAGTGTTGTAATCGATACATGTATTGACAACCTATTCACTAGAGGATTTACAAGGGAAATAGGTGACATTATTTTGTGTCTTCAAGAAAGGTGCAATGTATTAATAATCGGGGAGAAAAGATACAGATCAAACGTGTATAATTAAATAGATTGGACATCATAGCGGACTATGAACTACTCCAAATCAGAAGGCATAGATTTGGGTCCCGCTTCTGATACTTTCTAGCAATGTGCCTTGTAAGACACTCGACTTCTTTTACATGTAGCATCATGTGGTGGTTGAGACTTAACCTGGTGTCAGACTGCTTGGGTTTAAATCCCAGCTCTCCTTATAATGTCTGAAAAGTGATAAAGTTGCTACATCTACTTCATAGGAACCAGTAATGATAATGTGGCAACTTTGTCATTTTGTAAATAAGGGGACTGACAGAAAGCCAACAATGATGACGGTAGCCGACATTTTGTCAGCATTTACCACGGGCAAGGCTGCTTTGGGAAAAAACACTCCTCCAAACCGTGCTTTCCTCTAAACTCCACAACAATCGACACAGAAGAGGACTTCGTGACCAAATGTGGGGTTTTCCCCACACACCAAGCAGCGGACACCAGCTGGGTGTCCTGTAATTCAATTCTGACACGATTTACCCTGAGATAGTGTCAGAACCCACAGGGTGAGGGCTCAGTCCCCAAGACATCCCCCATCCTGCCACCAGTGGCAAGATTGGGCCTCTGGAGCTTTGACTGATCCCCTTCTTCTTGGGTTCGATTGATTTGCTGAGTGGCTCACAGAAATCAGGGAAACACTTATGTTTACTCATTTATTATAACAGCTATTATAAAGGATACAGATGAAAAGATGCGTAGAGCAAGGCATGGGGGAAGGGGTGCTGGGCTTCCATGCCCTCCCTGGGTGCGCCACCCTCCAGGAACCTCCTCGTGTTCAACCATCCAGAAGCTCTCAGAATCCAGTCCTCTTGGGTTTTTATGGAGGCTTTGTTACATGGGCATGACTGACAACCATGCAGAAATGTGACTGGACAAAAAGTGCATGATCCTAAACCCAGCAAGGCCTGTCTGTTCAGATTCTTCTTGGCCTGTCGGTGTAGCATCCTTCCTCCAGGGTATGGGGCAGGATTCTCTCTGGAATGAGGGTCTTCTGACTCACAATCAGATTGGAGTCCTGCCTTGGACAGGTGAAAGGAGGGCCAGAGAAGGTGAGGGTGAGAGTGAGAGTGAGAGAGTGAGAGAGAGAGAGAGAGAGAGAGAGAGAGAGAGAGAGAGAGAGAGAGAGATTGATTCTGTCTCCTGAGGCCTAAAGCACCCCAACATTGTAATAAGGACTATGGGAGTTATGAGCCAGGAACTGTGGATGACAACCAATATATTTAATATATATCATGACACCACAAAGGCACTCTGCAGATATTAACTTATTAATACTTAATGCTGTAAATTTCCCTCTGAGCTTTCACTGTGTCCCACAAATTTTGATACATTGCATTTTCATTTTTGCTCACTTTAAATTTGTTCTACTTCCCTTGTAACCTACTCTTTGATTCATGGGTGTACTGTTTAATTTCCAAATATTTGCAGATTTTCCAGATATCTTTCTTATTAATTTCTAATTTAATTTCATTGTGGTCAAAGAACATACTCTATATGATTTTAAGTGTTTTAAATTTGCTGAGGTTTGCTTTATGTCCTCAAATATGGTCTATCTCCGTGAATGTTTCTTTTGCACTGATGGTGTTGAGTGGAATGTTCTATATATGTCAACTATTAATAAATCAAGTTAGTTGGTATTGTTTGGGTCTTCCACATCATTCTATTAATATATCATTACTAATTTTCTGTTTATTTGTTGCACCCATTACTGGGAAAGAAGTGTTGACTTCTCCAATTACAATTATGGATCTATTTCTTCTTGCAGTTTTACCAGCTTTTGTTTCATGTGTTTTGAAGCTGTTGTTGTTACGTGTATACACATTTAGGATGATTATGTCTTCTCAGTGAATTGATTGCTTCATCATTATATGGTGTCCTTCTTTAAGGTAATAGTCCTTGTGCTGAAGTCTACTTTGTCTACTATTAATATAGTCACCCCAACTTCCTTTGGATTAGTGCTTGCATGGCAAAACTTCTTTCGTCCTTTTACTTTTAGCCTATCTCTGTCTTTACATTTAAAGTAGGTTTCTCGTAAACAGCGCAGAGTTAGGCTTTACATTTTATCCAATCTGAAAATTTCTGTCTCTTAACTGAGGCATTAGGATCATTTACATTTAATTTAATTAGTGGCAAGGCTGGATTTAAATATTGCTTGTTGTTTTTTATTTGTTCCACTAATTATTTATTCTGTTTTTCCTGCCTGTCTTTGGACTGATATAATTTATGATTCCATTTTATCTCCATCTTTGACTTACTACTTATATCTCTATTTCTACTTTTTTTTTAGTGGTTGCCCTAGAGTTTATAGTATACATCTTTAGTTACCACAGTCTACCTTCAAATAACATTACACCACCTCACATTGCCAAGAACTGTGAAGAGCCTGAAAATGCCCTACTTGTGAGTTAACAAGTTAGCCAGTCCATAGCCTCACAGATCCTGGAACAAGACAGAGATTTATGGGTCAGAGACAGAGGACTGTTTATTAGTCATGGCAATAGCAGCAATTAGAGCATGTGCACTATTGTGCTGGGTCCCCAACCCCCAATTTTCTCAAGGTGATGCGACAAGGGCCAGATAATACCTGAACATGCAGTAGATTCTATTACAGGAATAGAACCCTGAACTTAGAGACCCCAAATCTCTTCTAATGGTCAGTAAGCATACCTGTCTTTTGCTCCACAGGGAGTCACAAACATCCTTTAAAAGATAATCTACAGCAAAGGGCAGTCAGTGCCTTTGCTCACAAAATGTCAGAAACATGAGACCTCTGGAACTGTCTCCCATCACACATATGTGCCAAACTCCAATTCTTCCCGCCCATCCTTTGTGCCACTGTTGACACACATCTTACTTTTACACATGTAACAAAGCCCCCAATAAATTGTTACTACTTTTGTTTTAGACAAGGAATTGGGAACCTATGGCCTATGGGCTAAACCTGGCCTGCTGTCTGTTTTTGTAAGTATGATTTTATTGGAACATAGCCATGCCCATCTGTTTACGTACTGTGCATGGCTGCTACTGAACTACAGCAGCAGAGTTGAGTAGTTGTGAAAGACTTTATTGCCTGCAAAGCCTAAAATACTTACTATCTTGCCATTTACAGTAAAAGTTCATTGATTCCTTCTTTGGACAGTCAATCATTTTACGGAGTGAATCAACATAAGAAAAAGCCTTTTATGTTTACCTTAATTTTTACCATTTCTGGAGCTCTTACTTTCTTTTTGTAGATCCAAGTTTCTGTCAGGTATGATAGCTCTTCTGCTTGACTAACTTCCTTTAACATTTCTTATGGTACACACTAGCAATAAATTCTCTCAGTTTTTGCCTCAAAATGTCTTTATTTTGTTTTCAGGTTTTTTTTTATTTTATTTCAGCATACCATGGGGGTACAGATGTTTAGGTTACGCATACTGCCCTTGCCCCCTCCCCACCAAGTCCGAGTTTCAAATATGTCCATCCTTCGGGTGGTGCGCATTGCACTCTTTGGGTATGCATAGAACCGTCCCCTCCTCCTTCCTCCCCCCTCCCCTGCTGTTTTCAGTTTTTTAAGACATTTTTGTGGAGTATAAATTCTGGGTTGACAAGAATTTTTTTCATTTTGGCATTATAAAGATGTCATTTCATTATCTGACTTGCATAGGTTCTGATAAGAAGACTGTTATTATCTTTGTTCCTCTGTGTTATAATGTTTCTTTTTTCTCTGGCTACATTCAGGATTGCATTTTTTCTTTTATCTTTGTTTTTCATATGTTTAGATATAATGTATCTTTTTAAAAAATGGGTTTATTCTGACTGAGGTTCTCTAAGCTTTCTGTATCTGTGGTTTGATGTCAGTATTTTTGGAAAATTCTCAGCCACTATCTCTTGAAATATTTCTTCTGATCTGTTCTCTCTCTTTCCTCCTCCTTGGGACTCCAATTATAAGTGTATTGGATCATCTGACATCCTACAGCTTTTGGATGCTCTGTTCTCATGTTTCACATTTTTTTCTCATTGTGTTTGTTTGCATCATTTCTACTGACCTACCTTCAAGATCACAGATTTTTTTCCTTGGCTATCTATACCCAAGCCCACTAATAAGCCCAGTCACGGCAATTCTTTATCTGTCATATCATGTTTATTACTTCTAGCATTCCCATTTGATTTTTTCTTACAAGTCCTATCTCCCTCTGGAATTCTCCATCTGTTTATATGTGGTCCCCTTTTCCCCTAGGTCAGGAAAACTTTTCTGTAAAGGGCTAGGTAGTAAATATTTTAAGCTCTATGGATCACAATATAGTCTGTGACATATTACTCTTCTTTTTTTAAGCAACCCTTTAAAAATGCAAAAAAATTTAGTTCATAGACTGAACAAGGACAAGTTGTGGGCTGGACTTGGCCTATGAGTCAGACTTTGTTGACCTTCACATTAGATCTTTTAAACCTATTAATCCTAATTAAAGTCCTTGTCTGATAGATTCAACATCTGAGTCATCACCGAGTCTGGTTCTGTTGTTTCTTCATAATATGATTTTTTCTTGCTTTTTATGTCTCAATAATGCTTGGTTAAATATTGGACATTATATGTAGAAGCACAGAGACTGAGGTGAATATTATTTATGCTGAAATTGGGAACACCTTTTCTTAGGTCAGGCTTAGGGTTGAACTAATTCACTCAGAAGGTGAGCTGAATTTGAGGGTTTCTTTGTTGCTATGGCTACCCTCACTGTACCACATCCTCTAATGACACCTTCTGCTTAGTTAGATACCTGAAGTATAATAGGTTTTTCAATGTGCATGTTTCACTTTCTGCTTTATGTTACTCCTGTGTGCCTGGGTCACAGAGCAAGGTCAATATCCATGCTCTTGGTCCATTCCCAGTGACAAGACTGCTGTTGCTTGTTATTCTGTATTTGCTTAGGCTGGTGGCAGGAGGTAGAGGGTTCTATGTTGTCTTAGACCTGCTGTCCTAAGACTTCCACCTTAAGTGGTGCTCTGTATGCCTAGATCTAGGGCATGAGACTTTCTCAGCTTTTTCTTCCCTTTCTTCCCATGGCAGCTGAAAACTATGTCATGTATCTGTGGTGAGTCTTGTGGTCCTCTAACGGGACTCTCATAGAATCCTAGGGCTGGGACAGTTTCCCTTTCCCACAAGCAGGGGGCTTTTTCTTCCACCCTTCCCCAGGAACAATGGATCTCTATTATACCCTGAGAGTGACAAGGTTTGGTGCTCCTCCCCCAGCAACCTAAGGAACCACATGAAAGAAGGGTCTGGCAGGGCACAGGGCTACACATTTTTCCATGTTTGCATCACCTTGGGAGGATCTCTCTGGCCTCCTGCCACGCCACTAGTCTCAGTGGAAAAGAAGCTGGGAGCGCAAATTCCTCTAGTGCCTGGGTCTCCTGGGTGTTCTGTAGTGTCACCTTCGTCTACACTCAACCTTTAGCAAGTTGCTAAAATTGCATCTGTTTTTTGGTACCCACTTGTATGGTGGCTCCCTGGTCCTGTGATTAGCCACAGGAGACTCAGGCTTAGTGTCTCACCTCAACTTTAGAGGTGAGCAGGCCTATTTCTTCTTGGGATTCAGGCTGCTTGGCTGTCCTGAAGTCACAGGGCAACTCACTGATGGGTTCAAGGAAAGTTATGATTTTATAGTTTATCTCTTTTTCTCTTTGTTAGGATAGGAACTCTTTCTTGCTTTCTATATCCTAGGCAGAAGTCTATTCCAGGAAATTTATTTTTTTGGAGTAAATTTATTGAGGTATAATTTCATACAAAATGAATGCACCCATTTGACTTGCACTGTTTAATGACCTTTGACAAATATGCATACCCTGTAACCCTCTCCCCTCATCATCTCAGAATGTTCACTCCTTCTTCCTCCCAGCCAATTCCCCATCACTCCATCCTACTCATCTGTTCTCTTTGCCAAGAACACTCTCCCATCAGATAGCTGCATAGCTCACTCTCCATCTTCAAGTCTTGGCTCAAAGGTACCTTCTGAGAGAGACCTTTCCTGACCACTCTCTTTAAATTTGCAATCTTTCACCCCCATTCCGACTAGCTCTAATTATTCTCCTTTGTTCTTTTTTATTGTCTTAAGCAACCAGGTAGATATTGATGCCATTTACTGAGATAAGAAATACTGGGGAAGAAAAGTTTTATTTTGTGTTTGTTTTTTGGAGAAAAATCAAGAATTATGATTTAACCTTGTTCAGTATTTGTGGGACTGTTAAATTGGCAACTGAATGTACTAGTTTAGAGTTCAGTAAGTGTGGTCAGGTCTGTGAATTGCTAACATGAATTTTACATTGTCCATAGATAAAATGGTTCTTGCTTTTGCCATACTATATAACTATTATAGTTCACTGCATCTGTTCTCTGCTTATATTCAGCCATTTCTTGCCTTAGGCAACTAGGAAATTTCTTTCATGTCCTTTCTTGTTTGGTATGGTAACTCTACTTTGTCTTGCTGCTTAATTCAGCCAGATCATATCGTCTTATGCTTTAGATGGGAGGGGGTATGTTCCAACGCGTAATAAAAATTTGGGCACTTGAAAAACATATGTCTAACCCCTCCTGCAGAAGTTAAAAGAGCTCCAAGGTTAGTCACTTCTGTCTCAGATACTGAATACTGCTGAATGTCTTAATGAAAAATATCAACCCTCAACTCCCTGTCAGCTAAAAATAACAGATTTCCAGTCTCCTCTACCAACACTTTTCAAGGTTAACTCCGTGAAAGATGAAAATAGCAAAAGCTAGCTTAAGCCAAAATTTCAGGGGTATTCAGGGGAGAGAAGAAGGTAAAGTTCTGAAAAAGGCAAAGAGTAGAGATGTTATTTATATCTCTTTCACAGCATTCTTTTCGAAATATGTAAAAGGAGTTTAAAATATTTTTTAATGAATTTCCAGTGTGCCTAGCACTATTTTAGACGGTAACATTCAAGAAAACGTTGTTGGAAAACCTGCTCGTTTTGAATCTTACTTAGGTTTGTCCAAGTGAATGCTGAAAACATGGGATGTAGAATGAGAAGACCTGGAGTCAAGACTTGGCTGAGTAATTTACTGGCCAAGTGACCTCAAGCCAACCATTCCCCTCTCTAGCCCTCCTCTGCCTCCCTCCCAGGGATGGTGGAAGGGTCAAAAAGAGAGTATATACACAAAAATCCCCAATGATCATTATCCAAGACAAAGATTCTTAGGCAGGCGTTTGTGTTAATGGCATCTGAGTGACCTCTCAGCAGCTTGGTTTTCTTATCTGTAAAGTGGGATAATAACCCTAGTTTACATGGTTGAAGTACAGTTAAAGAGATAATAGACATGAGGCACTGAGCCTCATTCCCAGCACTTAGCAGGTGTGCCTAAAACCATCCAGGCATTTATTTATCTAGTTTTAAAAACTATATAACAGCATATAGCCAAATGTTTAGACTGAAAATGCAGTTTTCACTGAACACAGCTGAAGTATCAATAAGTAGCCCATTCTTCTGACAATGACAGAAAAGTAGGCACTGGATATAATTCCAATTTAACACCCTGCTTTTATTTCCACATGGTTCTATACTGTTTGTGTGATATGCAATGAGGTCCTTTCTGCTACTACCACACCTTCACCGTGCTTTTCACTTCCACTGAGTTTCAACTGGATGTACTTTAAATTCTTTGCATGGTTCTTGTGTATCCTTACAAAAAACATGGTCTCTCAGAGACATTTTTAAGGATGTTAATAGCCTGGTTACTAAGAATGTTTCTCATTTTCACCACTGATGGAATAAAGACCAGTTTGACATTGTTAGAACTGATCTTGAAGGAGAAAGTAAACAGCAAAAGCTCCAGGTTTGTGGATATGATTAGTGTTTTCAGGTAGAGAATAAGCAAACCAATGAGAACCTGCAGGAACATTTAGTGAGTGGGTATAGTTGTCAGGCACAATGATTACAGACCTGGGCCTTACCACCAAACTGCCTGGGTTTGAGCCCTGGCTCTATCTACTTTCTGAATATGTAACCGTGCAAGTTAATCTTTCTAAACTGGTTTCTTTATCTGTAAGTTGAGGATTAAAATGAAATACACCTCACAGGTTTATTTTTTAATGAGGATTAAGATAATGCATATAAATGCTTAGCAAGCATGCAGTAAAAGCTAGAGATGATGATGATGATGATGAATAGAAAAGGAGTAAATAGCTTTTGATGTGGTTTAAATAATTTTTTAAAGCTAAATAATCCACATGATATATAACAACATGATGATCTATCACCTATTACAGCTATGACCACAGGAAAAAACCTCTGGGTTAGTCTTTTGTCAAAAACAAAATATCGGTGATCACAATGAAAGGTACTGGAAATTAATATAGTGGAACATTTATGTTATAAATATTACATAGAGAATTTTAATATTATTAAAATGTTGTAGAGCATTTCTCCCTACTATATCGCATTACATAGTGAACATTACATAGTTTAAGTGACTATCCTCAAGAAAAAAAAAAGAAAAAGAAAAAAGAAAGACAGGAAGGAAGAAAGAAAGAAATTGGAATCAGAGAGCTCCAGAGAACAGCAAAAGTTAATATGGACGAGACAGAGGACTGCCACAAGGGCAGGCTAAAATGAATGAGAAAATACTATTTTAACATTACAATGGCCACTTTTGGGTGATATTATTAGGCCCAATTAGACATCAAGAGTTTCAGAACTACAACAGGCCACACTCAGCATCCAATTAACTTAAAAGAATGAAAGTACAGGAAAAATAACCAACAGTATAGCTACAAGCTTTTGTTTTCCTTGGGAATCCTTACAGAAGTTTGGGGGCTAGTCTTTGGTCCCTCAAATGACCACCTGGATGCAAAAAATGAGACTACTGGGGGTGGATGCAACAGCCACTTTAGCTTAGAAACCATGTCCCAAATAGAAACAATACTCTTGTGACAGTCTCAGCTCCTAGGTCCCTGTAAAGGACATGCCTGGCCTGTAAGAGTTCTCTCACTCAGAGAAGCCCAAAGCTATGGCTTCCCACTAAGTATTTATAGTTCATTCATAGTTCTCCCAGTCCAGACTTGGCTTACCAATCAAATGTCATTTTATCATAGCGGTGTTGTTTGGTAACTCAGCTGATATCCAACCTTCATTAGATTGCCAGGGAACTGAGCCAGAAGCAGCTTAACCCACGGTCAATTTCTCATGTAAAAGGGGAGACAGTTTTGTTAAACTTTTACTCAAAAGCATAATGAATTTTAAATTCAGTATTTTACTTCCAAAAATGGTACTAGCAAGAAATAAAAATGAATTTGGACAAATTCATGAATAGCATGGTCAGAAGTAGCTTTTTAGAAATTAGTAAATAGCTAGCCTATAAAGTTGCCTTCATAGGGAAAAACAATTTCCATTCAACGTTATAATCTTTAAGACTGCTGGTAAGAATAACTGTTAAGAGGAATGGATAAATGTTCTGCCTGAGTTCTGGATAGTTTGAGAGATAGGATCAACCCCCATGGATTCTATTTTTCCATGGAGGTAAAGATTCCTTAATGTCTGGTGTTTCCACATTCTCATCTTCTATCGAAGCATACAACATTAATTGTTAGACTATAAACCAGAGTCTACACAGTTGTCAAAAATCATCTATCCCACAGAAGACAGAGATAACTTGTGACGGATGTCCTTAAGGCAATAATTTATTTTGTGATCTTATTAACACTAATACTTGTCAATTTTAAGAGGAGCTTATACCTATTAAACCCAGAGTTAACAAGAAGAACATAGGGCCAGAGAAGAAATATTTGAGAAGCAGCTTGAGGATGCTCTCACCATCCTAAGTATCAACAAATCTAGATGGGAGTACTGGTTCATAATAGTGAGAACTTAAAGATTTGCCTAAAAATGTCAAGTCTAAGAAATAAATGTGCTCATGTGAAATGGTGTTTATTCTTCATCTCGACTGTATTGATGGCAATTATACCCAGACTCCCCAATTCGATTAATGATACCTAAATGATGTTGGTATAAGTTTAGGAAAATGATGAGAGTGTTCATGGCAAAATATCTTGCAATAGCTACAACCCTTAGATACAAAGTTGAAGCAAATTAAGGAAAGCTGATGAAAACACTAATTAAACTGACAGCAAAGAGTTTTATTATTAATTTCTGTTTACCAGTAATCATGAAACAGCAGTAATATGGAGCAAATCAATGAATAGATTTGCAACAGTATACTCAACTATAGTTAAATTCACATGTAATTGTGTGGATTCCAGAGTATTCACCAGCTGATATATCCTATGTGTTAAGAGTCTGGAACAGGAGGCTAGTTATAGCCCAATGCTGGTTTCAACTAGGTACCTAACAACTACACAAGACTCTACAGGGACAAGCAAAAGATTAATCTATTTTGGGAAATTGGCTTAGGAGAATGAATAGAGGCATTCTTAAATGTCTGAAATTTGATGAGAATCTATGTATTGCTGCCACCCTGAAAGCAAACAGGAGGTTTTCACTTAGAGGCCACTCTCCACCCTCTGTCCCATCCCAAACTTGGCCCAGCCTTTCTCTCCCAGCTTTTCAAACCCTGACAGATTGGCTTATATACTCCAGGCAGGACCCTGGAGGACACTGACCAGTCCAAGAAATAAGATTTAATGATACTGATATTAGGGGGCTCCCAAGGAAATGGCCATTTAATTAAGCAGAGTTTCATAAAGAAGAAGTAGTAGGGATGAAATAATTTAAAAGAATATTTGATAGTACTGGGCATGAGTCTCCAGACTAAAAAGCCCTCCAAGTACCCAATACAATTATCTAATATATAGCAGATCATAAAATTTCAGAACACAAGGATAAAGAGATCCGAAATGCTTCCAGAGAGAACAGGTCACATATATAGAGGGAGGAAAAAGAAAATTACAGATATGAGAAATTAAAAAATAAAAAAAAATCTATCTCGTATACACTCTTTCCCCCGAAAGCTACTGTAGTATATGCTCCATCCACACAAAGCAGTAAACCAAGGAGGAGGAAGACACAGGAGCCAGGCTCAACCAAAGGACAGCAGTGAAGGAAAGTCCTGGGAAGACACTGCGCAGGAGAACCAGTGCACACTTGGTGTGGCAGGAAGCAGGTCCCTGTGGAAAGAATGGAACTGACAACGTCACCTGATCTGTTCGATCCTTTTGAGGGGAGTTTTATTGGAGTTCTATCAGAAAGTCTGTAGCCATGTTAGTGATTAGATATTTCCAATACATAAGCAAGAAAGGCCCAGAATCTAGAACATAACAGAATAATAAAATATAATACTAATAAGAAAACGATAAAATAACTCAATTAAAAAACTGGCAAAAGACTTGAATAGGCACTTCGCAAAAAAAGGAAATCAAAATGGCCAAAAAACATATGAAACATGCTCATCCTTATTAGCAATCAAGGAATTACAAATTAAAACTATACTGAAGTGCCCTTATAAAACTGACAAAACTATGAAAATTATGTGTTTATGAGGATGTAAAGCAATAGGAATTCTCACACGCCACTGGCTGGAGCGTAAAAGGGTAACATCCTAAGGAAAATGGTTTGGCATGACAAACGCCGTCCAGCAATTCCACTATTGGATTTACTCATGAACCTAGCACTGTGAATCATATAGCTATTCAGGAAATGTTTATGGAACCAAATTGAATCAGAAAACATTAAGACGGTGATAGGAATTCAGCAAAAAACATTTTTAAAAAAGACAGGAAGTAGAAATTCACAGAGCTGTGAAAAATGTTCAGCCACACCAGTAATTAAAGAAATTAAAATGATGATGAAATATTTTTGCCATAAAAAGACAAATATTAGAATAATTATAAAGCTCAAAGCTGCAAAAGTATAGTGAGATAGATCCTCTCATAGGTTACTTGTGGAAGTATAAGATGAGATACAGATGTATAAATTGTGCATTGTTTCTGGAAAGCAATTTGGCAGTTTGTGTTCAATCTTGAAAATAAAGGTGAAAGAAAAGAAAAGAAAAAAGAAAGGTATCCCCAACATTAAAAACTAGTAAAATTTCAGTTTTAAAACTATACCAAAAATATAATTTTAAAATGTGAGATGAGATTTATAAAGTGTTAATTACAAATCGATATAAAACACTGGAAATAAGTGGGCAATAATGAGATAATGGTTACATATATTTTAGGACATCTACAATACAAGCTAGACAGAAATTAAAATGTGAGATTTTCAAAGAATTGATGATACTAAAGAAAATACTGAAGATCTGTTAAGTAAAAATGGCAGACTACAGAACTGCATAAAATAAAGCACGTCCTCAATTCTATTAAACATGTATATGTGTGTATATATAATAGATACATACACAGTCACTAACATGGCTATAGACTTTCTGATAGAACTCTAATAAAACTCCCCTCAAAATGGTCAAACAGATCAGGTGACATTGTCAGTTCCATTCTTTCCATGGGGACCTGCTTCCTGTCACACTGAGTGTGCACTGGTTCTCCTGCACAGCACAGGAGAATACAGCTGTTCAAGCAAAATAGATTGCAAATACAGTTTGTGTTGAAAGAAAGGACTCTTCCCAATGTAGTTCTCACCAATGTTTGTTAAGTGTAACTTTCTCTGCTTTAATACTTAAAGAAGAGTTATACTAAACATCTCCATTTACACTTACCAGATCGATATTTTGCATTATATCCTGAAATGAAGGATGAGTTCGAAATTGTTCAAAGAGATCTCGTTTGTAAAGCAGTGCGTACACCAAGTTTGGGTTGTGGTGAAGGGAATTTGTCAGGCAGGAATTGATGATCTCTAACATCATTCGAATCACTTCTTCGATGACATTTAGGTCTTGTGCCTATTTATAAAGAAAGAAAACCCCAATACAGAGTCAGTGTTTTTCTCCTTGTAACAGAATTAATCAAAATAAGAGTAAATGCTCTAAAATTATGACAGTATTGGAAAGGTCACGTAGAAAAGCTCTTCAAGACTATTTCTATCAAGAATCTTTAAGATTAGGTTTATTAGTTACTAAAGGACTTGGGTTAAAATCTTGTGAATTCAGTATGGCGATAATTAGGAATTTCACATAATAAATTATAGATTCACCAATCTAGAGGGAAATTTGGAGCTTGAGTAGCTCCTCATTAAATAGATCCTAATTTGTATTCTCATCATCGTATCTTAGACTTCCACAATGTAAGTAGCATTGGGTCACACTGACTCCAAGAAAAGTGCCTGATTCAGAAAATGACCTCACTTCTCTACACTATCTTTCAATCTTTATATTTAAACATAAATAGACTATGGTTTTGTCACCGTTTCCTCAGAGTTAACAGTCTTTGGGAATCTGAACATAAAATATTTGTAAGACGGCAAAGCTCAAAGTAAGCAATCAGCAAACCTCTTAGAAGCAAGAGCAATGGGAAGAACAAAAACATGGGTTTATTTACAATAGGCTTTCCTTCTCCTCTTCAGTTTTCTCTCATACGTTTGATGGATGTGGTTCTTTAAGGTATGTAAAGGAATAGCTGAGACAATTACATTATAAACAAGGGTGGGTAGAGGAATTTAAAGGGAGGAAGGTTTCTATATGTCACTTGAATGGGTAAAACGTCAACACTACTAGACTGTGACAAGCTATATACGTATAATGTAACATCTACAGCAAATCTGCACAAAGAGATACACACAAAAATACTATAGATATATCAAAATGGAATTCTAAAAAAATGTTTACATTTCTACAGGAAGGCAGGAAAAAAAGACAGGCAAGTAAAAAACAGGGAACAAACAGAAAACAGAAAGTAAAATGACAGTTACATATCAATACACTAGTTGCAAATGGTCTAAATATAGAAACTAAACCCCAAAGACTAGAAGAGTGAATTAAAAATACACAACTCAACTATGCTATATATAAGAAACTTCAAGTAATAGTTCATTTCAAGTATGGTTAGGATAAAAACAAAAGGATAGACAAGATATACCTATGTAAACATAAATCAAAAGAAAGCAGGAGTGGCTACACAGTTGGCCCTCCATATTTTGGTAGGGGGGATTGGTTCCGTGACCATTCTCCCCACCCCAAATCCATGGATGTTCAAGTCCCTTATATAAAATGGCATAGTACAGTTGGCCCTCTGTTTCCTTGGGTTCCAAATCTGCAGATTCAACCAACTGAGGATTGAAAGTATAAACAGCTGATCCTCTATATACTCAGGTTCCACATTCAGGGACCAACTGTATTATTAATAGTATCAGATAAATTACATTTCAGAGATTATATAGCTTGCAAAGTAAAAAACATTTAATGGCTTTTTACTTTTTACAGAAAAAGTTTACTTCTGCTCCAAAGACAAAAAGGTGTGCCTATTTCCAATTTACCTCTGGCTCTATGTTCCTAAAGATAATGTCCAATATTCAACCAAAATGTACAAGACACACAAAAAAGGAGAACTCATGTCCAAGAGACAAAGTAATCAGCAGAATCTGACTCAGAGATGTAAGATACTGAAAATATCAAAGAGGAATTTAAAAGAACTATGATCTATAAAACCTACTGTTTGAATTGATGGGGACTTTCAGCAGAGTTGAAAACTGTAAGAAAGTGACAAATGGTAATGCTAGAATTAAAAAAAATAGTAATAGCAGTGAAAAATCCTGAGATGGGTTCAAGAGTAATCTGGACAGAGCTGAGGAAAGCACTGTCAACTTGAAGATACGTTAATAGAAATTACACAAACTAAACTTACAAAGAGAAGAAAAACAGAACAGAGAATCAGACAAGAGCTGTAAAATATGAAATACATTAATATACTTGGTAACTGACTCCTAGAGGGAGAAAAGAGTAAGAATGGGGCAAAAGAGATATTTGAAGAGATAATAGCCGAGCATTTTCTATAAATAATCAAAGAAGCAAACAACAGATCCAAGCACCTCAGAGAGTAATACCCCCAAAGCCACCACCCTTCAGAATAAAAAAACAAAAACCACCTCACACTTAGATACATCATATTCAAATTATTGACAATCAAAGATAAAGAGAAAATCTTGAGGGCAGCTAAAGGGGAAAAAAATCACATTAAACACAGAGGCACAAAGATAAGAATCACATCAGACTTCTCATGAGAAATTATACAATCCCATGTAAATATAGAGGCATCACTAAAATATTGAAATAAAAAAGTCAACAAAGAATTCCATAAACGGCAAAAATATCTTTCAAATATGAAGGTAAAATAAAGATCTTTTCAGACTAAAATAAGCTGAGATAATTCATGAACTGTATACCTGCACTGTACAAAAGATTAAAAGGATTTCTTCAGGCAGGGGGCATATGGAACCAGACAGAAATGCAGAGGTACACAAGGAAACAAAGATATTTCTCTTATTTTTATTTTTTTATTTTTTTTGAGACAGGGTGTCGCTTTGTTGCCTGGGCTAGAGTGAGTGCCGTGGTGTCAGCCTAGCTCACAGCAACCTCAAACTCCTGGGCTCAAGGAATCCTTCTGCCTCAGCCTCCCAAGTAGCTGGGACTACAGGCATACACCACCATGCCCAGCTAATTTTTTCTCTCTCTATATATATTTTTAGTTGTTCAGGTAATTTCTTTCTATTTTTTAGTGGAGATGGAGTCTCACTCTTGCTCAGGCTGGTCTCGAACTCCTGACCTTGAGCAATCCGCCCGCCTCGGCCTCCCAGAGTGCTAGGATTACAGGCATGAGCCACCGCGCCCGGCCTTTTTCTTATTTTTAATCATTCAAATGAGAATTGATTTCTCAAGCAAAAATAGTAAAAATGTATTATAGGTTTACAGCATATATATAACATGTACGATATATCACAAGATTCTCCTACTGATGATCATGCAATTTATATCCAGTTTCCTTGTTTCTATAAACAAGGCTGACAAGCATCCTGGTAGACCTGTTACATACGGGGACTTTATTTCTCTGGGATAGATTCCAGGAAAGGGATTGCTGAAAAGGCCGTATTTGTAATGTCAATAGAGTAGACGTTGCCAGATTGTTGTTTAAAGAGCGATGACAATACATTTATACTGAAAACGTAAGAAAGCCCTTCCCTTCATTTTCTCACCAACAGGAGGTAAAATTGTTCTTTTTAAAATTTGCTGCCTGAAACATATAAAGTAATACCATGTTACTACCTTAGTAATCATTTCTGTGAATAGCAGGCAAGTTTCAGTATTTTTTCCTATGCTACCATGTGGAGTTATCTGCACTTGAGTGAGCTGTTTCTTCACATTCTTGACCCATTTTTTAAAAAATGAGTTGTCTCCTTATCAATTTCTAAGAGTTCTTTGCACAGTGTAATGCTTAACTCTCAGAGTTGCCCATTTTGTCTAAGTTTTAAACATTTATTTTTTATAATCTTTTCTTAGGATTTTAAAAATCTGTGTTTATAGTTACACATCCCTTCTCATTCCTAGTATTAA
This sequence comes from Avahi laniger, assembly GCA_963575035.1. Lineage (NCBI taxonomy): Eukaryota > Metazoa > Chordata > Mammalia > Primates > Indriidae > Avahi > Avahi laniger. The sequence goes on along the minus strand of CAUYSK010124335.1, from coordinate 38,502 downwards.
TTTTGCTTTCTCTTTTTTCCCAAGATAAAACTTACCAAAGGCTTATTAGTTTCCAAAGAACTAGCTTTTGCTTTTTTTAATTTTTCTCATCGTTTCTTTGTTTCATTAACCTGTCCTTATTTTTATTATTTAACAATGTTTATTTTCATCCTTTTTCCTTTTTCTAACATCAATACCTGAGACTCTAAATTTATTGTTCAACCACAACCTCCAGGTTTTGGCACGTAGTAGTACTATACTAATGACCTATTGCTGAAAATAAATTGCCCCCAAAACATAGTCTCTTAGTACACAAATATTTATATGGGTCAGGAACCTGGAAGTGGTTCAATTTGGCACCTCTTTGGCATCCTTTACATCCTTCAATTGCACAACCATGTGTCTTGGCATTGGCTTATCTTTATTTTATCTTACTCAGTATATTCAGAGTGCACTGACAACCTAGTCTCTTCCATAAAAATACTAATACTAATACTACTAATAATAATGCATAATCTTTTCTAATTACTATCTTCTAATTTATTAACTTACTTTGATGGAGTCTAGTATACATTAATTCAAATTACAGGTGTGAGCTATTGTACCTGGTCTATTTATTCTTCTTTATAAGTATTATTCCTTCATTTACCTTTGTGGATAATAAAAACATTTTAGAGTATTTCCAAAACTGTTCTATTAATTTTTAATTCTGTTTGGATAAATCTATCTTATTTATGATCACGACTATGCTGTCTTTCTTAGCAATAAGTTAGATTTCAGTATATATTTGCAATTTTATTATGCAAGCTCATCTAATGTGGCTTAATCCTCCCAAATTTATAGGTCATGTGGTAGCTCCCTAGAGTCCTTAGTCTGAAACCAAGTCTCGTAATTGGTATCTCAGGGCTCCTGTCCTGCAATCACACTGGAGACAGTATTGGCAGAGCCTGTCACCAAGCCAGTATCAGTTTGTCTCAAGATCCCATTATGAGGCTGTTTCTGTGTCTTCCCGCCTCCCTAGTTATGTAATTTAAGAGTCATTATTAGTACATTCATTCAGGCTCTTTTCAATAAAAGATCTATTCCAGTTCCCGGTTTCTAGCAGGGAATCTGGAACTTGTGTCTTGCCTGTCACCGGGGATCTTCAGTCCCTTTACCCGACAGTAGCTGAGTTCCCTCCACTCCTCCTTCCAGCCTAGCAGCTCACCCTTTCCCATCCTGCTCCCTGCTTGCACTGCTTCTTCTGTTTCTGGCCCGTCAGGAAAAAGCTGTCTCATTTTGGGATGTGGCTATGTGTTTCAAGTATTTTCTTGTTATAGTTCATCTATTATTGGTATGTTTTTGGAGCAAAGAGGAGGAGATTAGGCCTCAAATTGGGAACTAACAAGATAATCTTGACCAGAAGAAGTTCTCTCAATTATATCTTCATTTCATTTTGGTGTTTGAATTAGTAGAGAAAGAGGAGAAAACTTCAAGTTTCCTAATTCTCTCTCAAGGTCATTTAAGGGTAACCCAATGAGGTAGTATGATTACTTTAGAAATAGGTCAGTCAAAATATTAACTTTCTGCAGAATTTTACATTCATATATATACTTCATATACCTATTTATGTTAAGTATAAGCTCTGACATATTAACCTTACATTTCCAAAATTATTTATCTGCTGATAGTATACAATTTCTGCTTTCAAACAAATTGAGAGTTTATTCTCAATGTTTAAATAAGTAATTTTCTGGAATGAACAGGGTAATATATCTAACCCCCAAATAGGCACCTGCTCATTTAAACTCAAGCTAAAATATTGACTATTTATTTTATTCCCAAGCCAAGGAAAGTATAAACTAGAAACCTCTGTTTTAAGTTTTACTCTGCATTAATCTGACTGAAGCTTCTTTAAGAGTTATACTAACCCTCTTATATTTAAAGGAGTTATTGGGTATTTTACTTAATTCCTCTTATATTGTTTCTGTGACAAGTTCTAATGCTACCTTTTATGGACTATATTCAGCTGCAGGCATAAATTAAATGACAAGAACACACAGTTTCTAGCACTACTCAAATTGATTAAAAATATAATGTGGGAAGTTATAGCAAAGACATTTTTATGGTGTATTTTGTTGGATTGTCATGCCAGAAAGCATCTTCTGTATTTTAACGTAAAACTATTAGAAAAACAAAAATGGGGAATTAAATGCAATTCAGAAATTAAAAATAAGCTTAAAGAATAGCTGATATAATTTTCTGTCAATATCCACTTTAACATTTAACATTGCAAATAATTTAGGTTATTAAAATATCACTATAATGAACCCAAGCACAACTCTCCTTTTTATGAGATAAGGTCAGTTTCCTTCCCGGTTATACCTAGGGATGAAATTCCAAATATTTAACAACTAGTTGGCACTGCTAGTCCTACTGGATGCAGTTTGAACACAACCAGATAGCCGTACCAGCCTGCACCATCTAGAAGCCAGTTATAATTATTCCCACAAGTATTCTCAATGGGATTTTTTGTTTGTTTGTTTTTTAAAGACACAGGGTCTCACTCTGTCACCCAGGCTGCAGTACAGTGGCACTATCACAGCTCACCGCAGCCTCCAACTCCTGGGTCAAGCAATCCTCCTGCCTCACCCTCCCGAGTAGCTGGGACTACAGGTGTGTGCCACCATGCCAGTTAATTTTTGAAATTTTCTGTACAGATGAGGTCTTGCTATGTTGCCCAGGCTGGTCCTGAACTCCTGGCCTCAAGTGATCCTCCCACCTTGGCCTCCCAAAGTACTAGAATGACAGGTGTGAGCCACTGCACCCAAACAGGATTAGTCCTTAAGAAATAAAATGAGGTTTCTTTGAAGTAAGGTATCTATATTAATTGGTTTTACTATGTTCTAAAAACTGTAATAAGAGTTTCTACATAATTTTATTAGTTTAATTCTGAGCAATTCAGTTATTATCTATCTAGTTAGGAAGCTTAGAATTTGATCAAAGAATCAAAAAATCATAAAACACACTCGGAAGTTACAACAGACACTAAAGCCACTCCCCTTAATGCTAGAATCTCTTCCATAACATTCATACCAAATGGCCGACTAGCCTATCCATGAACATAGAACACTTTTGAGAGGCTCTTGGTTCTTTGCAGTTACAGAAAGCTGTTACAGTTTAGCAGAAGACCATCACCTTATTCCTAGTCATTGGTCTTTGGTCTACTGTCACGACCATCACCTTCTTAAACCCTCCAGCAACCCCAACTGTCTCTCAGTATAAGCTGGCTTAAAGCCTTCTCATCACCTTACTCACTTTCTGCTAGATGTCTACCATTTGCACTGTTTTGATCATAGATGTAATTCTTTATGTACAGTTACCCCCATTAAGATAGTAAATATTTATACATTTGTAATCCTTGCAACTAATTCATTTCTATTCTAAAGAGACAACAGTTCTCTGCTCATCACTAGTTTAATTATCCTTTAAAGAACAGTAAGAATTCCTATTGTTTATGTGGTTTCGTAGAAACCACGCTCTGTGGATTCTCCCATTCCTGTTGGAAGATCGATTGCAGTTTCAAGGCATCAAGTATATCACGGAATAATTATGCGCTAGAGGGATAAATTATGCACCAGGAGATTCAGATTTACTAAAAACAAAGCACCAAACTTTTGGTTAATTCTAATTTCCAAGGAAAACTATCCCAATAATTATAATTTCCAAGTTATTTAAATCTTTGACTTGCTACTGAGGCTAGATTCTGGTGCAGGTACCTACTATACATGGCAATAAACAAATGTAATCCTTTATGTTTCATTTTAAAAAAGCATTATTGAGTAATAATCACCACTTGTAAAAAGATGAAAAATCAGCATAAGCTTGATTGGAGGGTTTCTTGAAAATTACAAAGTCATCCAAATCTCAGTATTTAAACAGACCTAAAAGGTTATCTAATCTACTCATTATTTCAGTGTCCAAATTTCAAATGGTATTATTATTTGATATTTTTTTCACGAAGCTTAAATGAGATAACGTTTGCAAAGCCCTTAAAATGGTGTGTAATTTTTTAAAAATTAATTTATAAAACTGATCCTTTAGGGGACAGTGTATAGGAAAACTGCCTTGCATTTATGGAATAAAATAAGATTTTATAAAAAGACACACTTTGTAACATTAACCATGTTTCCTCTGTACTGTGTCAAAATTAGCTTTGTCAGAGATACAATCTGATGACTTACCAACAAAAGTAAAACATGTAGAGAGTACTCTGCCTTTTTCATTCATGTTATTTTCTTTCTAGTACATACAGCTTCTATAACAGGAATGGATTCCAGATCAAACAGGCTTTCTCCTCAGAAAAATGGGCATATTTATTTTACTGCAGACAATTTCAATGTAAAAACAAGACAATGATCCCATTTCCAGATGCTGCTGATAGTTTGTACATGTTGGGAATGAAAACCCAAGAAATTCTATGTTAAGTAGTAACTTAATATCAAATAGACAAGTTGGCAGTTGTGGGAATATTTTACCTTGTTAACAGCACTCAGAGTTGCCTTTCATTCTATAAACTTCCTTTTCCTTTTAAGAGGGAATTTATACAGTTAAATAGTTTCAAATCATTTATTTTTAGTTTCCTTAAGAGAAGCATATGTATCTTGTTTGTATTAGTTTTGGGGGGATTCCAAGAGAGTTGTCTAAATTTCCTGCATTTTCAGCAGAAAATAAAACCTTCAACAAAATTAATGGGATTGTGCCAAAGGGGGGAGCAGGGGGAGGAAATGCACAGGCAAGGCCCTCTTTAAAGTTAATGCGCCAATGGCCTTCAAAGGCAATCATTCCGGGATAGACTCTTGTTATCTTTATGTAGTTAATTCACTGGCGCACACATCGAAAACCTTTGTGATCGTGTTATTTCTAGCCAGAACTGGATTTCTCCCAAAATATTGAGCTCCTGATAGAAAGAAGTGGCTTTATATTACACACAAATCACAGCTGAAGAATAAATCCTGTGACCAAATGAGACAACGGGTAACGTTAATGAAGTGGTGGGAGGGGGCAGTGAGCGGAGAGCAGAGTTATGGCACCAGGGGGCTCGCGTGGGAATGCAACACTATGTGGTCTTTTGCTTCATTCCTCGGACACGGTTTGAATGTGGTCTACAGCCTCAACTAGAAACCTGGGAAGCTGTTCTTTAAAACACACTGCTTCGAAAGCACTGGAGGTAGGGGTGAGGCAATGGTGGCTGCTAGGGGGACATGGGTAACTGCACGTGTTTTTCCATATCTGGTAAACAGCCAGAGAACTTACAAAAAAGGAATGTTCTGATGGAAATCCAACTAAGCTGCAGCCCCCAACAATCAGATCACCATAGCAGGGCACTTACACCGCACAGAAATTGGGGTGCAGAACAGAGCTTCTCACCTTTCCCCAGGCCTCCCTGCTGGCAGAAGAGACTAAGCATACTCTGGAGGTTGGCATTTCTGCTCTTCAAAATTTAATGTTTTTACCTTAAGCATTAGTGTTCACTTTCATTCTTCTTAGCATATATTGGTGTTTTATTATAAAAAGAAATACCTTTCTTTTTATAACACATCCTACAAAAAGTAAAATCTGAGCAAGATAATATTCTAGGAAGATGTATCTTTTTAGTGGCTTTGAGTTTGTATTGAGGGCCTCCTCTCACCCCAATTTGAGGTCCTAGAGCCCCAGGTCAGTCCCGGCTCTGCCAATAACTAGCTGTGTGACCTTTACTAAGTCACTTGAGTTATAGTTTTTATTAATATTTTCAAAAACGAGTGTTTGTATGATTTTTTAAAAATCTATTCCTACACTCAAGTCTCAGCTTCATAAAGTATTTAGAAAATATTGAATTTAGAAAGTAAATTTTATGAGAGTAACCAAAAATGTAATTAACATATAAAAGTACTTAGAGTAACTTCGCACTTCAGGAAAATTCAGAATTTAGATTACCCCACCATCTTGAATAGAGTCATTGTTAGTTTTTAGAAGGAGAAAAAAAATCCAAAAACCTTTGAAAGTGAAAACGTACAAGGCTAACTTCCAAAATAATCATTCTCTAAACCAAGGAACCTACTGATTCTTCTGTTTTCAATGTATGTTATTTATCTTTGATATTGTTAACACACAGAAGGGAAATAATCTCAAACTTGTATGCCATGGATTTCACATTGACTTCAGAGACCTGTGATGGTTGATGCCCTTTTTTCATTCTCTTTTGGGAAGAAGAGTCAGTACTACCAAGAAAGGCAGCTAAGGATCACATGTAGTGGTGCTATAGCCCTGAAGTAAAATAAAAAAAGGAAAAACAGAGTGGCTGCACGTCAGCAGAGAGAAGCTCTAGAATGAGTTCTAGTCTTGTGTTGCCATGCACTGGGCAAGTTACTTTCTCGGCCCTCAGTTCCTTCAAATCTAAAATAAATAGGCTCTCTAGGGCGATGCGGGGAAGTGTTATTAATATAAGGGACTTTGACTTCAGCTTCTGCTTAGGATGCGGAAAGTGGCAAAGAATGACTCTCTTACCCTAATGGTAAGAAAAAGCCAGATAATTTAATAAAGCGTAAGTCTTCTTTAGCCCATCAGAATGTGATTTTGCAAGGCAAGTTCCTCTTCTGTGGAGAGAAGGAACACAAACACTCACCTCTGGCTGACCATGGGAGGAAGAGGTGGTCTCCACAGAAGACGGTAAGAAGAAAGCAGCTAAAATGTTGAGAAATGATTAAAGGCTAAGTGTGGCCCAATCTGTCAGTCTGGCGAGCTGAAGCCCCAGATGCAGCAGAGTTTATACTCACTTAACAGCTTTTTCACTGGCCTCGACCAGGTGCTCATGAAGAAAGCTGGGTGTGGGACAAGAGACCAAAGACAGCTCCTCCACGTGGCTCAAGCTTGCAGGAGGTGATCAGCTGCTGCTGGGGGCTGGTGCCAAGACTTGCCTGCTCCTCCGACCTTTCTCTCATACTGTGCAAAAGCCCTAAGCTGTGGCGGCAGCAAACCCTCTTGGCTGAGAGCACAGACAAATTTCCATGGCTTTTAGGGGAGCAGTAGCAACAACCCATCTGTCTGCCCCTGAACAAGAGGTAGGAAATTCTCTCACCTCCAGGACACAGGCAAAGATCCATTCCTGCTGATGGAGCGATAAAAGCAAAAACCTTCTAGCACTGGGATTTGAGGCAGGAAGCTAGGTGGGTTCAGGATCCCATATCTACACCAATACCATGCAGAGGTCTACTAACACCGGAGAGGGAATAGGAATGCTGAGAAAGCCCCACTTCTAAGACCCAGGCACACACAGGGACGCCCCAAGATTGAGGCTGGACCAGGACAACAGAGAGACCCCTTCTCTCCAACCCCACTGCAGAGGCTGCTGAAAGCAGAAGGTAGTGAAGAAACACTGAAAAAAAAAAACCCTCTGACACCACAGATCCCACTCTTTAAGCTTAAAGTAACAACTGCGGTAATTTGAAGCCAGTGGTACAATGAAGACACAAAACCCAAACTCTGCTCAAGTCTTCACTTAGAATGACTCGACTCCACATTAACAGTTTGACAATACTTTTTACCTTCGTTTCTACTGTCCTATCACAATGTCCAGCATTCAACAGAAAATCTGAGACACATGAATCATACAGACCATGAGTACAAGGGATCATATGACTTGGCGGGCACTGTGGCAGGCGCTGGGAGGGACTGGTGACCCAGGTGCATTTTGCCCTCGCGCAGTTACCATTTAGGGGAGAGAGACCCCGTGGGAGCACAGGGTGCTGTGGGAGCACCTGCAGTAGGGTGCAGCTGAGGGGCAGGAACAGCAGAGCAGCAGAGCCAAAGGCAGAGTTCAAAATGCACAGCTTTACAGTCATTCATAATTCAACAAGTAAAATCTAGACAGTAAACAAAATATTCCCAAAGAAAGGATGGGAGAAATAATAAAAATAAAAAACTAAATGAGTAAATTAGAATACAAGATAAAATCGTAACAGAATAAGTGACTAAATACATACGTTTTTCTTAAAAGCAAACAATAGACAAAATGCTAATCAGAAAAAAGAGGAAAAACAAAGACATAACTTCAGAGATAAGAAAGAGAACACAACTGCAGGTACGGAGGACATCTCAGTCTTCCTGCCTTGCAGGTGGATCCTGCTCTCTGTGTCCTCGCATGGCCTCTCCTCTGTGAATAGCACGCAAGCCAGCCAGCAAGCTCCGGTGTCTCTGCCTCTTATAAGGACACCAGCCCTATCGGATCAGGGCCCCACCCTCATTACCTCATTGAACCTTAATTAACTCATTAAAGGCTCTATTTCAAAACACAGTCACATTGGGGGTTAGGGCTTCAACACATGAATTTGGGGGAAACACAGTTCAGTCCATAATAGCATCACTAAAATGAGACCCTCAGACCCTCTGATATGTGAAGCAAACAGTACCACCTGTGAAGGGTTCTTGACAAGAAAGAAGAATGCGATCTATCCAAGTCTTTAGAGTGAACTTCCAACTTACAGTAAGTATCAAGGACTGAGAATGAGTTAAATAACACAACAGGAAACCAAAGGACACACCAGAATGTGGAAGACTCTACAGGACAAATGGTTCCATTTCTTCAATGTGACACTGGACGGGAGATAAGAGAGAGGGTTGCTCTAGATCAAGAGACTTTGGAGATTAACAACCAAATGTGTTAGTTTTATTTGAATTCTGATTCTAACACATTGCCAATAGCCATTTTTGAGACTTCTGGAGAAATTTGATTATGCTGTGCATTAGATTATACCTAGGAAACACTGCTACTTTCGTTAGATGTGATAATGATATGTGATTATAAAAGAAAACATTATTTTTAGAGATGCATACCGAAATATCAAAGAATAAAATTCCAGGATTTATTTTAAAATACTTCAGTAAAGGAAAAATTTAAAAAGTTCAAGGAGAGGATTTATGACAAAATCTAATCGTAGAATCTAGATAATGGGCACATAGAGGTTCATGAAACTACTTTTGTGTATATTTGAACTTTCTTCATAAGAAAATATTTTTTAAACTGACAATTTAAATGAAAGGGAAAATTGTCTAGGAAACTATTATTTCCCCATCTTAACCTATGATCAAATAAAAAATGTAAAGAGACTAACCATGAAAAAAGGGAAAAGTCTGTCTGAGACATGCCATAAAAAAAAGGGAATTGTGTTCATATGGTTTTATGAGTAAATGCCTTCAGAGAATATATAATTACTCTACCATTTAAGCTTTTAAATCAGAAAAAAAGACAGTTTCTCATTTTGTTCTTCCTTAAACAGGGGTAACATACTACAATTTGAAAATCTGGCAAAGTTAGTTCAAAAATAAAAATAAAAACCAATGTCACTAAAATACTCAATAAAACATACGCATGTCAAATTCAGTATTGTACTAAAATATGCCACAACCCAAGTCGTTTCAAGAATTCTGGAAGAGTGCAATATTAGCAAATCTACTGATGTGCTCACAGTAAATATTCGAGGGAGAAAAAGAAGTTATGATCATCTTACTAGATTTTAAAAAGGAAACAGAGAAAAGTCAATAGGCACTTCTCATTTAAAACCTTGTTTGGTAAAGTAGAAGAAAGGGGCTTCCTAACAAACAACGATAGAAAAATGCACAATGGATACAAATGTATAATTCACAAAGGATAAAAAACATTTATACCATTTCTTGCCATACCATTAAATAAAAATAACAAATAATTGTAATTCCCGGTGGTGTAAAGAAATGAGCATTCTCAACACAATACTGATGAAAATATCATCTGAAACTACTTTTTCAGGGATCAATTTATAAAATATACAAGAGTCTTAAAAAAAAAACTGTGAAGATTTTTTTCCTCTGCGATTCTGATGTTAGAAATTTATCCTAAAGAAATAATTAAGACTGTGGCCAAGAATTTAGCCTTGTGTTTATTGTATAACAAAGCATTTTGATCATCCCCGAATGAGTTTTCTACAATGGCCATAACACAACCACAAATTTAGTGGCTCACGACAACACAAAATTTACTATCTCATAGTTCTGCAGACATTTCAGGTAGGTTTTGTTCTTTTGGGTCTCATGAGGCCAAAAGCAAGGTGTCAGCTGGGCAGGGCTCTTTTCTGGAGGTTCTGAGAGAGAATTTGTTTCCAAGTTCATTGAGGTTGTTGGCAGCATTCAGTTCCTGTGGCTGCAGAGCTGAGTTTCCTTTTTTTTTTTTTTTTTTTTGAGATGACGGTCTCTTAAAAAACACTTAACTCCTAAGCTCAAGCAACCCTCTAGCTTCAGCCTCCAGAGTAGCTGGGATTACAGGTGTGTTCCACCATGCCAAGCTTCCTATATTTTTGTTGGTAATCAGCCAGGAGTCTCTGTGCCTGCATTCCTTACCATATTGCCCTTCCCTTTTCTAACCAGTAACAGCGTGTCAGCTACCACTGAGCTTTGAATCTCTCTGAGGTCGCCTGCTGGCGTTATGCTCCTGCTTCAGCTGGAGAAAGTTCTCTGCTTTTAAGGGCCCATAAGTTTAGATTGGGCCCACCTGGATTAACCAGGCTACTCTCCCTCTTTTAAAGTCCATAACCTTAGTAATACTTGCAAACTCCCTTTTGCTATGTAACTTAACATATCCACAGGTTCCGGGAATAGGATGTGGACACTTTTCAGGGGCCATTATTCTGCCTGCCACAATCCCAAATGCCCAATAATAGATGATTGATTGGATAAATTACAATACATCTGGACAAAGGAATACCATGAAGCTATTAAAATGATGTATCATGCAACTTTCATACATATAAAAATAAGATGGATTGATGGAAGAACAGCAAGATGAATAAATAGTGATAATGCAAGTTCAGTAAAATGTTAACCGGAGTCTGGGTGATGGGCATATGGGCATTCACTGTAAAGTTTTCCAACTTCTTTGTATGTCTGAAAAATTTCATAATAAAATGTTAGGGGAAAAAACCAGTTAGCCCAATAATCTTCCAAGCTCTGCTCCCTTCAGGGTTTCAATGGTATTTAAACTTACTGGGTGGAAATCTAGGTATTTATGAGGATATTTCTAACAAAGCAGTAGGAAGTAAGCTTTTGCATAAGGTTAATAAGGAGATTATGTCTCAAAGAGCATTAAATGTCACTTCATTTTATTTTTCAAATAATTAGCAAATTAAAATAGAAAAACAATAGTATAGTATGCGCTTTATGAATTGTTAATGAAAAACCAAATAATTTATTATGCTTGAGGCATTTTTATTTTCAAACAAGAAGTTCCCTCTAGAATAACACAAAACTAACGCTGTCTTGATTTAATTATTTCTAGATGGGAATAAACAAATCTACCTCACAGTTGAACAAAATTTGACAAAACAGATCCTCAGTTGATTGAAATAGACAAACAGTGAAATGAATATCAAATAACCAAAGATGATGATTTCACAGACATTAACTGAAGGGTCAAATGATGACATGCAGCAATGTCCTAAGCACTGAGAACAGATATCAAGAATATAAAACAAGATGAAGTCCTTGTCCTTTATTTCACCTTGGAGTTATAAAATCCTGCCTAGGTTTTTAAGGCAGAAATATCTCAAAAACACTTTTTTTCAAGATATGTAAAGAACTTAACTTTACGAAAAGAAAGAAAAATCAGTTATTTTCACTTGGAAATAATATTGTAAATATAATTGAGGGTGTCATTGAAGACACCAAAACTCACTGTCATAGATCAAATCAGGAGCAATTGTTGTGTATATTAAAGACGCCCCTGTTTTATGGAAGATTGGCCAGGGTATAGAAGAGCAAATACTGTGAAACAGTAGTTAACAGCTCAGGCTCTGTGGTCAACCCGACTTGTCTCTGAGTCCCTCTTTTACTAGTTACTGCTTATGTAACCTTGGGCAAGAGTCTAAACCTTGATTCGTTTACCAGCAAATCTACAACAGAAGAATGGAAATGAGATAATGAATATGTAAAACACTACCCCAATGCTTAACACAGGGTAGCAGCTCAAGGAATTGTTGCTCTTACTAGTAAAAACAACAGTAATAATGAATAAAAGTTTCTTATTAGATACTGATGTACTTGGAAGGTACATTAAGGCTATGAAGCATTAAGAGAAATTAACGTTTTCTGACTTGGACTTTAATGTCTACTTACAGAGACGTGTTCCTCCGCCACGCTGAAATTTGAATTTTAGAATATTTAAGTGCATTACAATGAAATGCTCTAAGCCGTGAATATGAGATCTTTAAGAACCTATACGCTATTGTTATACTAAATGGTTAATCTCCTTAGGAAATATTATGTTAAAAAATATTCCAAGTCTAATGTTGAAATATAGGTGACCCCTGATTGAAGACAGCCTAATTTGAAACTCACTGCTTTATAACCATATTCCACAATAATGATCAAAAGGTTTATTTAACGTATGGGACCAAGGACTACATTTTGTCCAACTAATGCTCATGATTCAGTCAAGGTCAATGGCAGCGAGGGTGGCTCAGTCTGCTGCTACAATTAGAGCAAGGGACCACTGACGTTGCCATGGAAACTGCCTATCGCCCAGCAATTACCATTCGAAAACTTTGGGAGGTAATCCTGTATTAAACTTGCAATTTATTTCCTGTGGCAGAAACTAATTTTAAAAACAGTTTGAAGGTCCTTAGAGTAATGAAGAACGTTTACTATAGCAAGAGTTACTACAACAAGATGTCTTCAGTACAAATGTCATTTGACATATATTTCCAAAGCCTCAAAAGCGTATGCGTTATACACAAGCCAATTTTTAGCTGTTGTTGTTTGTGATTATATGGTTATAAAATACAAGTTTTTCATTCACATTATCAATTTTTGTGTTTTTATGACATAAAATTAGTTTGGGGATGTAACTTAATATGTGTAATATTTATAAGGGTCTGACTTAACGTGGCTCAACTCAGGATATTTTAGCAAGCAGTAAGTTATGAGCTGGGAGCTGCCTGACATTTTGTCATATGGTGCCAATTTCTTTGGGAGAGACAGACAGATGCCTAATTTTATTGTCCTGATATTTTTCCTGGGAAGAATATGGAAAAGATAAAATCAAAATAGGAAAAAAAAAGCAAACTCTTAATATAGTATGAGGAAATCCTCCTTTTTGAGGCAAAGAAATTTCTGATATTAATGTAGAAATGCAGAAAAAGGTCATTAAAGGAGTGTCCTCAGTCAAAATTTACTTGACAAGAAGGAATGTGATCCCCCAACACTCTCCTTTCTTCTATTGCACTTCTTTAGTCTACTTGTATCAGTTTGGGGGTAAGGAGAAGATTTTCTGAGGAAGACGTGAAATGCGAGTAAAAGCCATTTTACGGTAACGAATACGCTGTAACAAGAAAACTTTCAGTACTCATGCTACCATCAAGGGGAACAAAGCTAAAATTCACTCGGTAGCATTTCTCAAAGTATAGTGACAGTATAGGAAGTAATATGATGAAGAGGCAGCTTTTTCTCTTAACTAATATGAACTATTAACTAATATTGAGTGCAACATTCCTATTACCAGAACACACTGAACTGTCAACAGCAGGGCCTCTGCCATGACCGGAACGACAAGGAAACATCTCCTTCCTGTACCAACCTCATGGTGGTGTCATGAGGATTGAATGAGTTCAATAAAGCACTCAGAACGGGGCCTGGCACTTGGTAATGAGTAACAGAATGCTTTCACAGTCCTGTCCTGGTGAGGTGGAATGAACACTGGGCAAGGAGTCAAGAGACCTCAGTTCTAGACCCGACTGTGCTAAATAGTTCCTTCCAAGCTTGATCAACTCATTTAACCTCTCTGGGAATTAATTTTCTTGTGAAGTAGACAGATAATGCTTGCCTATCTTGTAAAGTTATGACCACTGACTAATTTGAAAATGTCTTATTAACCATAAATGCTACAGAAATGTGTAATCAACTGTGTGAATTAAAACTGAAGTTTTGCCTTCGACTCTAGAAACCCTGCCATTCTCTAGTGCTATTTGAATATTAAGAAAGAGCAATAGGGTTAGATAATTTAGCATCAGATAAAGGAAGTGGCCGTAACTCTCTTTGGTCAGCTATACTGTAAAGTTTGTAAATAAGAAACAGGCAGTTTCAGTTTTTTTTTACTTAAAGGCAAAGCATGCTTTCCCTAAGATCCAAGGTGAGAGACAATGTTAGGCACCAGCTCAAGCAGGGCAGATTGTACAGGCTGCATCACTTATACATCAGTCATGGGAAGAGGGTGCAACAGAAGTCTTTGTCATGGACATCATTCATTTAACTTTGGCAAGAACCTAAATGTGCACAGAAGCAATCAGAGAAAAGTCTCTACCACATTTCATCCATAAAGCCAATATCAGCTAAAATTTGCCTGAAGACCCCTTGGTTTTAGCAAGAAATTGCACTGTGAGTGAACAAGAACTCTCAGGTATCCGAAAAAAAGGAAAATGGTAGTATAAAACCAATTTTAGTAATTTAATTGCCTTCTCAAAAATGCCTCACCAAGCAAGAAATTTTAGGAAGCAGTTTTTCTCCTTCTAGGTATACGATTTATATATAAGAAACACGTTATGACATCATTTAAACTAATTTACTAGTTATTATCCAACAGTCACTCCTAACTGTAACCCTTTGGTATGTCAACAAGCCAAATAAAAGAATGATTATAACCTTCTTAATGGCTTCAACTTTATGTCAATTAAATTTTGAGTAAACTGGATGAAGAATCAGACATATTGAGCAAAAAGAATAAGAAAACTGAAATGCAGACAAAGACACAGAGGGGGAACTAACAATACATTAACCGCACAAACAAATCACAAAAAGAATAAGAAAACTGAAAGACAAAGACACAGGAGGGGAATTTAAAATGCATTAACTGCACAAACAAAAAATCACAGTTACAAACTGCCTTTTACAAAAGATCCCCAAACAGTTGCTGTCTGAATATCCCTTGCATCGCCTAAGAGCTTTGATAACACAGATACTGAACACCTGCCTAGCATTCTGTGCTTCACTGTAATTTACTGGCCTTGATACGTTTGGTTCAATATAATCTAGGCAGGTGGGGAAGTTTTATTAACTCCTTCAGGTTACCAGGCTAATTGATGAAATTTAATCAATTCTCCCAATAGCTACCAATTAGCCACTACATTGTTCCCAGATGAAATGTGTCATTCCTTTAACAAATACTGAATGGCTGATTTTATGAAAAAGTGCTGCACTAGGTGGAGTTTAGAGTCAAGTTGGGGAGGACTGTAAATTGTGGGAAACGCGATGAAGGCAGAAAAAAGGGAGGATAAATAAATATAATTTAGACTGAGACTTGAATAAAGCAGCCCAGGAAGTATCCCATTTAAGACTTCATATTATAGTAATTTCAAGAGTTTCAGTCAAGTGTCATTAGAGATTTCCAATTAAACAAGGAAGAATACCAGAAATAGAAGAAAATGCCTAATTGCGGAATGCGTAATTTATTAGCAGTTTTAGCCAATCTCTCCTGAATTACCAAAAAGCAGCCTATGCTTTACGGAGTGAGGGTGCTGATGAGCCCGTTACTTTACAGACTGAGACTTAGAGAATAATATATTAAGCTCAGTTTTGAAAATGATTTCAAATATTATATTTATTGTACATGAGGAATGGCTTCCCTGTTCTCATTTTTGTTTTCCCTAAATTTTGTTTTAATTTTAATCAAAGTAATAAAATGAGTACAGTTTAAAATTCAAAGCTACTGCTAGACTTAGAAAAGAACAGTCCTTTTGACTCATCCTTTCCTTTCTCCTAATATCCACTGACTCCAAGCAAATACTTTGAACCATTGTAGCTATTTCCTCCAATATTTGCCTTCTTATTCTGAAATAATGTGCTATTATTCATTTTTAATTTTATAATTTTCAATTATCTATTTACTTTTAAAAATGAGGCATTCCCTCGTCCAAATTAATTTTCAAATGAGCTTGTTAAGTTTCACAGATTTACTAAACTGTGAGAATATCCATTTTTTAAACCACCATATGAAGGACACAACTAAAATAAAATGGATATTCGTCTAAGCCTGTGGTCCCCAACCCCTGGACTGGTACTGGTCTGCGGCCTGTTGGGAAGTGGGCCGCACAGCAGAAGGTGAACAGTGGACGAGCAAGTGAAGCTTCACCTGTATTACAGCCGCTCCCCAACGCTCGCATCATCTCCTGAGCTCCGCCTCCCGTCACATCAGCGTGGGCATTAGAGTCTAAGGAGCTCGAACCCTCCTGTAAACTGCGCATGCGAGGGACCTAGGTTGTGCGCTCCTTCTGAGAATCTAATGCCTGATGATCTGAGGCGGAGCTGGGGAGGTGATGCTAGCGCTGGGGAGTGGCTGCAAATGCAGATTATCATTAGCAGAGAGGTTTGACTGCACAGAGATCACAATAAATCGTTTGCAGACTCATATCAAAACCCTATCAGTGAGTGGCAAGTGACAATTAAGCTGCATCTGGTGGCAGGTTTTATAGTGGCAAGTGAGTTGATGTACTTCAATTGCACAGTTGCATCTGGTGGCAGGCTTTAAGTCAGAATCCGACACTTATTTTAGTCCGTGCGTGGCCCGCCCATTATTTTGTTTACCACTTCCCGCACTGCACACTTGTCTCAGTCACAGTTTTGGTAACCCACATGCTAACCTTAGCAAAAATGGGTAAAAAAAATGTTGCTGGAAAGCTTCTTTGAAAAGTGGGGAAGACCCAATGATGAGACAGCAGAAGACTCTAAGACTGCCAACAAAATGAAAGCTGCATTTAACAGAAAATACCAAGAGTCCTAGTTAAATTACGGGTTCACTGCAACGGTGACTCACATTCTCCACGTCCGCTTTGTACAATATGTGGCGACCAGCTATCCAACAAAGCCATAAAACCTTCAAAACTGCTTCGCCACATGCAGACCAAGCACCCTGCATTAAGCCTTTGGAGTTTTTCAAAAGAAAAAAACGTGAACACGAAAGAACAGAAGCAATTATTATTATTATTTTTTTTTTTTTGAGACAGAGTCTCACTTTGTTGCCCTGGCTAGAGTGAGTGCCATGGCCTCAGCCTAGCTCACAGCAACCTCACACTCCTGGGCTCAAGCAATCCTACTGCCTCAGCCTCCCAAGTAGCTGGGACTATAGGCATGTGCCACCATGCCCAGCTAATTTTTTTCTATATATTTTTAGCTGTCCAATTAATTTCTTTCTATTTTTGGTAGAGACGGGGGTCTCGCTCCAGCTTAGGCTGGTCTCGAACTCCTGAGCTCAAACAATCCGCCCGCCTTGGCCTCCCACAGTGCTAGGATTACAGGCGTGAGCCACCGCGCCCCGCCTAACAGAAACAATGATTGAAGGCTACCACTTCATCGAATGTGTCTGCACCGAGAGCATCATTCTTAGTGGCTACCGCATTGCTAAAACTAAGAAGCCCTTCACTGTTGGTGAAAGGTTGGTCCTACCTGCTACTAAGGATATCTGCTGTGAACTTTTAGGAGAGGCTGCAGTTCAAAAGGTGGCACGTGTTCCTCTTTCGGCTAGCACCATAACTAGATGAACTGATGAAATAGAAAAGGATACCGAGGCGCAATTTTTAGAGAGGATTAATGAGTCACCGTGGTATGCAATCCAGGTTGACGAGTCTACTGATGTTGACAACAAGGCAACAATGCTGGGTTTTGTGTGATATATTTTTCAGGAGGATGTGCATGAGGATAGGTTATGTGCACTTTTGTTGCCAACCAACATCACAGCTGCAGAACTATCCAAGTCTTTGAATGATTACATATCAGGGAAACTAAATTGGTCATTTTGTGTCGGTATATGCACGGACGGAGTGGCTGCCATGACTGACTGGATGGCTTTCTGGTTTCACTACCTGGGTCAAAGAGGTCGCTTCTGAATGTGAGTCTATGCACTGCGTCATCCATAGACAAATGGCTAGCCAAAAAATGTCACCTGAACTAAACATTTTGCAGGATGTGATTAAAATTATATACCACATTAAAGTACACGCCCTTAACTCGTGTCTGTTCAAACACCTCTGAGTGGCGATGGACTCAGAGCACACGTCTTCTCTTATACACAGAAGTGAGATGGCAGCACATTTCAGTGACACAGAATGGGTCGAAAAATTTGCTTACTTGTGTGACATGTTCAACTGCTCAAAAAACTCAACCTGTCACACTTCAGGGGAGAACGACAGCTGTGTTCAAGTCGGCAGGTAAAGTGGCTGCATTTAAAGCCAAACTGGAATTAGGAGGCTGATGAGAGAACACTGGGATTTTTGACATGTTTCATACATTAGCAGAGTTTTTGAAAGAGACTGTGCCCAGGCCTTCTTTCTCCCAGCTAGTGCATGATCACCTAATCTCAGCTCTCAAAAGAGTTTGAGCATTACCTCCCAACCACAAAAGACCCCTGAACTGGGAAGGAATGGATCCAAGACCCATTTGTGAATAAGCCAGGTGAATCGACTTTGTGCTAGAAGAGGATCAACTGCTTAAGATCACAAATGACAGTGGCCTTAAAAGTATGTTTGACGCAACTTCAAACCTCCATACGTTCTGGATTAAAGTCAAGGCGGAATATCCTGAGATTGCCACGAAAGCACTGAAAAGCCTGCTTCCATTTCCAACATCCTATCTTTGTGAAGCAGGGTTTTCTGCAGTAACAGCAATCAAAATGAGATTACAGAGTAGACTGGACATAAGCAACACACGTCGGGTGTCACTGCCTCCCCTCACCCCCAGATTGGGACTGTCTAGTTGCAGGAAAACAAGCTCGGGGCTCCCACTGATTCTGCATTATGAGTTGTATGATCATTTCATTATCTAGTACAATGTAATAATAATAGAAATAAAGTGCACAACAAATATAACGTGCTTGAATCATCCTGAAACCATACCCTCAACCCCACCATGGAAAAACTGTCTTCCATGAAACCGGTCCCTGGTGCCAAAACGGTTGGGGACCACTGCTCTAAGCTAAATTGTTGAAAGAAATGACACCAAGATTTAACTGGAAATCTGAGGATAAAATTGTGCTTCAAATTTTATGATACTGCTTTGAGACAATGGCAGTTAACCAAATTCCCATATATGGATGTCTGTGTGTAAAATGGAGAGAGAACAATAGTTACCCATGCTTAGCTACTAGAGGAAAATCTCGGTCTGTGAGAGCTGGAGCATTTTCCAGAGTGCCCTCCAAATTCAGTTGCGCCTCCCCTAACTGCACCCCATGGTCATTCCCTTTGACTGACAAATTTATTTTGTAACTCACAGAATATAATGAATCCTAGGTTGCTGGTTTTTCCTTTTCTTATTCTCTTTTGTTTTCTCTTCTTTTCTTTCTATTTAAGAGTGTGGCAGTCCCAACAGGCACAGCGGCAATCCTGCTGGCTTTCTCTCTTACTCCTGTGCTATTACGTTTAATTCGTGTGCTTTTATAACTTTGTACTTACGCCCACAGGCTTTTGAACAATGGGCACCCATTCAATAAATCCACCAAATAAATAACTTGATGATTGTAAGTGCTTTGAACTCTATGGACAGAAGGCTCTACATAAGTAATATAATAGTAAGGACACTAGGATAAAAGATTAAAAAGAAAAAAAACAGTCTAAAGCTTACTCAGAAGACATACACACACAGAGGTTGTCATCCTTTGTTACGCAGCACTCATTTCCTCATTTGTACTCAGTTCTCAGAACCTCTCCCTCTGTATTTTTTGATAAGAAAATGACAAACATTTGTAAAGGAAAAACACATTTGTACATAATTTCGAGGAGTATTTCCTTTGAACCATGTATGCGCTGATCACTGAAGGGCTTATTATATAATGAAAGAGATACTTAAATACATCCTGCAATCTCATAGAAATAATTCCAGTGCTTTGAGGAGGCCATTGGAGCTTCCTATAACCTGAGATATGGGAATACATTTTGGCTTTAATATTTCTCACTTGGTTTATTAAGCATAACTTAAAGTATGATATAGGTTTAAAAAAATTAATCCGAATATTTAGCTACTATGAGGTTTATCATCATAAGTTGTTATTAAAGCATGGATACAAAACATGTATTTCAAACAAGCTTCTCTATTATCATGAGTCCCCACAAAAACTTCATAAAGTTGGGTATGCTAAAAAACAGGAACAGAGGGATGGACAGATTCTAAGGTAAGAAAGCAAAATAGGAGATTGAAAATATTAATAATTAATTTCATACCTTTCTTAGACTTCAACTCAAAAATTATTCCCTAAAAGAATCTTCTCATGATTAATCTAGTTTTTTTTTTTTTCTTTTTTTTTGAGACAGAGTCTCACTTTGTTGCCCGGGCTAGAGGGAGTGCCGTGGCGTCAGCCTAGCTCACAGCAACCTCAAACTCCTGGGCTCAGGCAATCCTCCTGCCTCAGCCTCCTGAGTAGCTGGGACTACAGACATGTGCCACCATGCCCGGCTAATTTTTTCTATATAGACTTTTAGTTGTCCAGATAATTTCTTTCTATTTTTTAGTAGAGACAGGGTCTCGCTCTTGCTCAGGCTGGTCTCAAACACCTGAGCTCAAACGATCCGCCCGCCTCGGCCTCCCAGAGTGCTAGGATTACAGGCGTGAGCCACCGAGCCCAGCTTAATCTGGTTTCTTGAATAAACAGAGCTCTGTTCTGCCTCAAGGTCTCTGCACATACTGTTTATAACATTCTATCTTCATTCTTTAGCTGTTCATCCACCAGGTCTCAGTTAAATACCACTTTCTCAGAGAGCAAATCCCTGATCCCCTAAGTCCCCAAATCTAAATTAGGATTCTCATGAGTCTCTTGCATTAGTCCCTGTTATTTTCCATACCTCTATTTATAATTGCTAAATGTTTTTTTTTTTCCCCCTCCACTAGCTCCTTGAGGCAGGGTCCATGTCTGTCATTCATTACCATATACGCTCAATGCCTGGGGCAAAATATGACATGAATAAAATCAATAAATATGTTTTAAACATATTTATGGATGATGCCCTCCCTGTATTCTGTTTTACTTTTGTATCTACTATTAATGTATTTTACCCTCCTTAAAAGCTAATTATGAATTATAGCTAACTAATTACTATTAGTAATTAGAACTGTTGTGCTTATTTTCAGATGCAGAGATTAAAACTTAAAAAGATTAAGTATATTTCAATCTAAATAAAATGTGAATTTTGTTTAAAAAAAAAAAGGTTAAGTAATTTCCTTACTATCACATAGCCATTAAGAGACAGAACTAGGATTCAAACCTAAGTATTTCTAATTCCAGAGTCTTTGTTCTTGGATGGGGAAACTAAAGATCAGATATATAAAGAGACTTACCAATGACTTAACTAATAAGAATTTGAATGGTTGGCTTTTATTCTGAGAAAGAGGATGCACATTATTACTTTATGCACTGAGAATACAGATTTTTTACAATCATTTTTATCTCTGTAGTTCCCCTTTGTAATATTACTGACTTACAGGTTCCTTAAAAACAATGGCCATGGGCCGGGCATGGTGGCTCACGCCTGTAATGCTAGCACTCTGGGAGGCCGAGGCCGGTGGATGGCTCGAGGTCAGGAGTTCGAGATCAGCCTGAGCAAGAGTGAGACCTCCGTCTCTACTAAAAATAGAAAGAAATTATCTGGACAACTAAAAAAATATATATAGAAAAAATTAGCTGGGCATGGTGATGCATACCTGTAGTCCCAGCTACTTGGGAGGCTGAGGCAGTAGGATCGTTTGAGCCCAGTTTGAGGTTACTGTGAGCTAGGCTGAAGCCACGGCACTCTAGCCTGGGCAACAGAGTGAGATTCTGTCTCAAAAAAAAAAAAAAAAAAAACCCAAAAACAATAGCCATGTCTCCTAACAAGTTCCATAAACCTTTATATAGTGCCAAATAACCTTATGTAATAATAATGATGCTACAAGAGAGAAATGTCATACAGAATTATTCTATGAGAAGAAATAAAGCTATCGGTGTGATGAAGAATAGAGAAAAAAATTAGCTCTCTGGGAGGCCGAGGCGGGCAGATTGTTTGATCTCAGGAGTTCGAAACCAGGCTGAGCAACAGTGAGACCCCGTCTCTACTAAAACTGGAAAGATATTAATCGGACAACTAAAAATATATAGAAAAAAAAAATTAGCCAGGCATGGTGGCGCATGCCTGTAGTCCCAGCTACTCGGGAGACTGGGGCAGGAGGATCGCTTGAGCCCAGGAGTTTGAGGTTGCTGTGAGCTAGGATGACGCCACAGCACTCACTGTAGCCCGGGCAACAGAGTGAGACTCTGTCTCAAAAAAAAAAAAAAAAAAAAAAAGAATAGAGAAAAAAAGACTCATGGACTACAGAGTTAGAAGAGATCTCAGTAGTCACCACCCTGTATTTCCAGAATCAGTTTTAGAGTATTTGTGTTAGATGTAGACCTCATCTCTATTGTACTTGAATCTCTAGTGGAAAAGGCAGAGTACTTTATCTATTTGCATCTGGTATATAACAAATTCTTTTTGGTGTGGATTTTCAGGTTACTAACAAAACAGTAGGTGAACCTGAGCATCACTATTCTAGTTATTTTTAATCTACTACAATTGCCAACGCGGTGCACCTTATCGTCCTCCTAAAGAGGAAGATAAGGCTCTATTGATAAAATCCCAGTGAAATAAAGAAAAGATACATGCTGAAATTTTAAAAGTTGAGAAAAATAGACATCATTTAATAATATATTCTAAAGCCCATAATCAAGTCAGAAACAGACTGTTTTCATGTTCAGATAAATTTTGCCCAGGAAGGATCTATGGAAAAGACTTTGTCTTATCTTCCATCCTTGACAATAACAATCATATTTGAGTATCACTGAACCATGGTATTAACATATCTATCATTTACCAAAAATCTACTATAATCAAGGCATTATGCCAAGAACATTACATATATAATCACTAATATTTAATCCAATTTTACAAAGTAGATATTAGTGCCCTCACTTTATATTAATACATGAGAGCACAGTAACTTCCTGAAGGTCATTAATGAAATATTTACTAACCAAGATAGCGTAGCTACTAAACGCTAAAACTAAGAGTTAAGTCTGTCTGACTTGCAGGATAAGCTTAGTCTATTATGCCACAATGTACTGAAAAGAGAATTTTTAATAGCCCTCTCAGTAATAAGCTTTGGTTTTCAGCCAGAGGAGAATAAAGGACTTATCTTCCTATCTCTCAGGTGGTAGAAGCAATGGTAGTAGTAATGGCCACTAATATTACATAGCACTTGTTTTATGCCAAATATTTTGCTGAATATTAATACTTTCTATGCATTATTTCACTTAATTCTCACAATTCCATGAGCTAGGTATCATTGCTTTAACAGATGAGAAAACTAAAGATTGGAGGGGTTAAGGTCAAGGTCACATGAAGGTTAAACCTAGTTTTCAGATTCCAACTTTTAAAAAAGTTGTGGCAAAATACACATGAAATTTACCATCTTAACCATTTTTAAGTATACAATTCAGTAATGTTAAGTATATTCACACTGTTGTATAACCTCTAACTTTTTACTGGAAAATTTCAAATATGTAAAAAAAATAGGATAGTATAAGGAACCTCCATGTATCTATCACCCACCTTCAACAATTATCAACTCATGGCTAATCTTGTTCTTTTATAATCATCCATTTCCTCCCTCAAGTGTTATTTTGAAGCAAAGTCCAGACATATCTTTCAGCCATGAATATACTTGTTAAGTATCTCCAAAGAATAAGGATTCTTCTTTTAAAAATATAAACATAATACCATTCTCACACATAAAAAATTAATAGTAATCCCTGAAAATTATCAAATACCCAGTCCATGCTCAATTTTCTAATTAGATTAAAAAAATTTTTAGGGCCATTTCTTAGAATGAGGATCCAAATAAAGTCTTTACAGTGCAACTGGTCTTAAAGTGTTTCTTTAAGTGTTTCTCTCTGTCTCTCTGGCACATACTCTCTCTCCCTTTTGCACTACAAATTTGTTAGTTGAATAAACCAGGTTATTTGCCCTATGCAGTTTCTTGCAATCTGAATTTTGGTGGTGGTTAATGTTTCTCTGTTCTGGATATTTCCTGAAAACTGGTAGCTCAATCTAGAGGTTTGATCAGATTAGTGTTGTGGGTTTTCTTAAAACAAGACTACTTCATAGATGGTGGTGTGCTCTACTTCAGGAGGAATGTTAACGTATGGTTGTCTCTTTTTGTAAGTTTCTAGGCACTAATGCTCAGGGCTTGAATGTACTAATTTATTAGGCTTTGCGAAATGGTGATACTTTAATTCTATCATTTCTTTTTCAGTTATTACCTGTAACACTTCTCTAAAGAGAAGCTTCCCCTTTATCTACTATTTTTTAAATCTATTGTTACCATCTTATATGAAAGGCACGATAAATTCCCGCTTTCTTTTAGTGGAAACCTGGTTGCTAGGAATGTTCAAAAGCTATGTCACGGGTTGGTCACTGTTTCCATGAGTTCAAAGGACAAAAGTAGAATGACTAGACATAGCTATAGACGTTACAAAAAAACAAAAACATAAGTTCATGCAGATACTTCCTATTCAAATTTAAGATCAAAGGGTTTTTATTCAATCTCTTCTATTTTACATCCACATATGACATTCTCATGACAAGAATCCAGGTTCTTAGGGACAATGGGGAAAACAGAATTGGAATATTTCATAATTACTCATTTGCTTTATTAAATTCACATTACACACCCATGTGTCTTGAAATAAGAATACCAGGATTTCTACATAAATATCCTTAGTAAAAACAGTTTGATTCTTTTTTGTTATTTATGTCTTTAAGGTATAGCCTACTAGAAATAAAGAGTCACTTAGATGTTCAGTTACGCTGTCAACTAGATACATATTGAGGTTTACTGATTTCAATTTATTTAAATTTTGTTTTATAATCATGTAAAAATATCTATGTAGTTCTTAAGTTACATCAAAAAAGAATAAATATTCAAAGAAGTCTAGTATCATTCCTCCCAGTCACTTTTATTGTATTTCTTCACTATTTTTATAGGTAATTGCTTAAAAAAATTGTTTTTATATTTTGTCCTTCCATTATTTGTTTTTCAAGTATAAATAGATACAAATGAATATCACCAACCTATCCTGAGGATGACTATGTGGAGGCATATATATTTCCATATAGAAGTATTTTTCATTCATTCTCATAGCTGCATGGTGCTCTGTTGTGTAAGCATTCCAAAGTTTATTCAAGCAGTTCTTAACTGATGCGAGTTTTAGGTTGAAGATTAATCTGTTTGGTTTTAATGCTCTCATATATATTTATATGTATCCAAATCTTTTATATAAGAAGTCTTTCCATATGTGGTATACTTTATTTGCTTTCTTTTTATATTTTATTTTTTACTATATATTCTGGTATTTACAAAGGTTTGATATTTTTGTTTTAATGGTTACTTTCATATGAATGACTTTATATAATTCTCCTAGTCCCCTTTTTGATCGTCATTTTCTATTGGTTCCCTATTACAAGTAATACTGAAATTAGGTAGTTAGCTCCTCCTCTTCCTCCCACTTCTCTCCCAGCACCTGATTTGAATTGATATGCTAAATCCCTTTCTATGTATCCAGGGTATCCTCATAGAGATGATGGAACCATAGAATGCTAAACCCAAAGAAACCACACACAAAAATCTACTTTAGGATACGTTCTAAAGGCAAGAAAATCAAGGGTCAGAATGGCAAAGTAAGTTACCCAAGCTCATAGTAAATTAAAGGTAGTTCAAAAATAGAACTCAGGTCTTCTAAATCTCAGGCTGCCATTCTATCCAAAACTTTTCTAGGTCACTCTTCATAAGCATTTGTTCAAGATGATGATAAACATGATTCAGTCTCCTTTTTAGCCCCAATCCCTTGTTGGAGGTAAAATCATATGTTGAAGCCCTAACCCCCAATATCATGATATTTGGTGATGGGGTGTTTGGGAAGTACTTAGGTAACAAGGGCAGAGCCCTGGTCTGATGGATTAGTGTCTCTATAAGAAAAGACACCAGGCCAACGTGAGCACACGCTCAGAAAGTGGTCATCTTTCTCAACGTGTGCAAGCCAGGAAGAGGGTCCTCACCAGAACTCAACTATACTGGCACTCTCATCTTGGACTTCCAGCCTCAAGAACTGTAAGGAAATAAACTTTTGTTGTTTGAGCCAGCCAGTCTATGGTATTTTGTTATAGCATGCCGCACTGACTAGTATAGGCTTAAAATACAACCCTACAGAGGATGAATCATTAATTCAATTGCTCAGCTAGCACTGTATGTTAGAGGGAAAAAAACAGGTTTCTGAGCAACACTCTTCATGACGTCGAGCAAAATACAAATTTGAGATCATCAAAGATACTAGGAGAGAGATTACAGGTGACTCAGATGTGTGAAAATAAACATGTCTGCCCTACTGATTATTAAACGAACATGCTACGTAATTCCATTTCTGTGATTTCAGGTACATTTAAGGATTTAAAGTTCTTAAATGTCAAATATCCAAAAATTACTGTTTTGTTGTATTAACAAATAAATCAAGAAAATGGCCCCTGACAATCACCAAGGAACAAAGTAACCGGACTTTTTACTTCCCAAAGTATATCACCTTCCATTACTGAGATCTCCAAATTCATATCACAGAAACTCAAATAATTTATGAATATATTAAGAAACAATTTAGGGTTTAACTTTAGTATTCACTGAATTTTCTAATAATATTTTAACTCTAGATAAACTATGATGCTTTTCATGTTCATCTCTGCAATTATAAGGTGATCCTCAAATATTCTTGTAAAGATTCTTAAGAATTTTTCAGAAATCCACAAAATTTCCAGAAAAATAGGCAGAGGTAAATTCTCGAATACAATTTGTTTTCAGAAATTAAATCAACCAAGGAAAGGATTGAATTTCCACTCACACAATGAATAAGATTACTGGTTTTGGGGGTCTTATTTGGAGAAACTAAAATAAAGTGCCATTTATAAAACATTTGCAGCTTTGACTATAATCAACTGTAATAATAAGATACCAGCTCAAAAAAATTCTTTTCATTTAAACCTCTTTTGTAATACTGCTTTTTAATAACCCTCGTAATAGCTGAATTAAAGGACCCCAACAGAAATCATTCATCCCACATAAAACAAACATTGCCTTTTCTTCTTAGCTTTGTTTTACAAGCTACATTATTTCCAGATGACGCTTGAGGGGACTATGGTTTCAAGAATTAGATGCTTAAATAGACAGCTGCTTTCTATTTGCCATGTAAATCAAGGATAAATCAAAGAAAATTCCAAAGAGTAGACTTCTTTTCTTCCTATTAGGAACTACGAATTCAGGCAGAAAGGGAGAAAGAGAAGGAAAAACAATCAAGATGTGGGCAAAACAGAAAATTAAAATAAGGATTTCTCAAATAAGTAAAAGGAAATTTGGAAACATTTCAGGAAACGGTGTTTTTATATTAGCTCTATATAGCAGTAGGTAAGAATTTTTTTCGCTAGAATGGAAAGGGGGGAAAAGAAACCATGATCACTGGCTTTTATAAATCTACCACATACTACTACTGAATTTAATATGCATGGGTTATTTTTTCTGTATTCTTTAAACTTTGCTTAGAAAGTTAATCATTGCCAGACTTTAGTGCAAACACATCCTATTTCTTTTTATAAGCCAGAGAGAGGAAGGAACATTAAAGTTATTTAAGTATTTTTAATGATAATTTTTAAAAAGTCCTTAAAAAGAATATTCTACAATACTCCACAAGAAGGGACAGGACAACTTATCTCTTCAGAAATAAAGGAAAGGCAATATTCTTTCCCTCAGCTGAGGTGTGCTTTTAAGAATAATGGAATTCTTTTTTTTTTTTAAATAAGAGGAGAGCCCTCCAACTAAAAATTGCCCTTAGAATCATTCTCAGAACATTTTTGGAACTCTCATTCCTGGCCAAGTTATAATGCAACCATGAAAATTAGTCTTACTACGGTTAAGTCATGCCTGGTTTTTAATTAGGAAAAAAGTGGTTGGGTGGGGAGCTTGCTTACTTGCTAAAGACTTTATTTGAATTTGAAAATCAGTTGTATTGGTACAGCCATTATGAAAAACAATACAAAAAATTAAAAATAGAATGACCAAATGATCCAGCAATCCCACTTCCAAATATATCCCAAAGACATGAAATCAGTAAGTCAAAGAGATATATACATTCCCATGTTCATTTCAGCATTATTCACAATAGCCAAGATATGGAGACAACCTAAGTGCTCACTGACAAATAAATGTTTAAACAAAATATGGTACATACACAATGGAATATTATTCAGCCATAAAAAGGAGATCTTGCCATTTGCAACAACATAGATGAACCTGGAGGACATTACTCTAAGTGAATAACACAGACCCAGAAAGACAAATACTGTACGATCTTACTTATATGTGGAATCTAAAAAAGTCAAAGTCACAGAAGCAGAGAGTAGAATAGTGGTTGCCCGGGACTAGAGGGTGGGGGAAGGGGGAGATGTCAGTCAAAGGATACACACTCTCAGTTACAAGAACAAGTTCTGTGGATCTAATGGTGACTTCAGTTAATAATACTGTACTGTATACCTGAAATCTGCTAACAGAGTGGATCTTCAGTGTTCTCATCACACAAAAAAAGGTAACTGTGTGAGACAATGGCTGTGTTAATTTACTTGATTGTGGTAATCATTTCACAATGTATACGTGTATCAAATCATCGCGTCATACGTCTGAAATATATACAATTTTTATTTGTCAATTAGACCTCAATAAACCTGGGGAAAAAAATCTGAAGAAACTGAAGAAACTTACTGTGACCCAGTCAATGTTGGGATCTATGTAAGTTCAAAGCAGTTGTCCTAGGGATGCTCATCAACCTCATTCATAAGATTGGGCTCTAATGTGGTTTTCTACACAGTTTCTTCATTATGAAAGTAACTACAAGGATCTTAATCCAGATTTTATGATCCTCCTTGGAGAACTGATATATTCCAGGGTTGGAGCAGAGAAAATACTCAATTAACTGGAGCATCTTGAGGGCTTCAAAAAAAAAAAAAAAAGATGGGAGCAAACTGAAAGGGCAGAGGACACGACATGAAAGAGCTCCCAACAGCCAAAGTTGGAACAACTTGAGCAGTAGAATAGTGACAGTATTGGATTATGACACGAGGAATAAAATAAGCGTCCATGTGTCCACACTGGCATAAATAAATAACTGAATAAAGAAATACATTTGGAAGAAGTGACAACTCTTCCTTGCAGAATGAGAAAAATAGAAAATCACTAGTAAATCAGTGACACATGTTGCAGACACAATCCACCAACAGGTTGCAAAATTTGTGGGAAAATGTTTAAGCATAAGCGGGATATTGCCATAGCCTCAAAGTCTTCCCCAAAGATACACAAGGGGAAAAATAACAAGTTTACAGCAAAAAATCTTGGCATGCATCACCTTAGTAAAATGCTCAAAGCAAATATCACCAGTAACACATATCAACATTGTGCATTCCCTGACGTGGTGAAGTGAGAAGGGCACATCACCTCTTCCTGATCCTTCCCAACAATGCATAACATCGATCTAATCATGAGAAAACACCAGCCAAACCCAAATTAAGGGATATTCTACAAAATGACTAGTAGTCTTGAGAGTGTGAAGGTCATGAAAGACAAGAAAGACTAAGGAGACATGACAATGAAATTTAATGTGGGATCCCAGGCTGGATCCCAGAAAAGAACGAGGGCATTAATACTGAAATTGGTAAAATCTGAATGAGATTTGTATTGCAGTTAACAGTATTGCACCAATGTTAATTTCTTAGTTTTGATAAAAACTATGTGCTATGTAAGATATTAAGAAATGGCAAAACTAGGTGACTTATATATGGAAATTCTTTAAAACAACTCTGTAAGTCTAAAATTATCTTAATAAAAGAAGGAAGGGCCCAGGCACGGTGGTTCATGTCTGTAAACCTAGCACTCTGGGAGGCCAAAGCAGGAGGATCTCTTAAGCTCAAGAGATCAAGACCAGCTTGATCAAGAGCGAGACTCCATTTCTACTAAAAAAAAAAAAAAAAAAAAAAATTAGCTGGGCATGGTGGCATGTGCCTGTAGTCCCAGCTACTTGAGAGGCTGGGGCAGGATGATCACTTGAGCATAGGAGTTTGAGGTTGCTGTGAGCTAGGCTGACACCATGGCACTCCAGGCAACAAAATGAGACTGCCTCAAAAAAAAAAAGAAGGAAGGAAGGGGAGCTATCAGTTATATGTACACTTGACAGAAATCCAAGATCTATACCTATAAAGAAGAATATAAAGTAAAAATTATGCTACCCTTTCTCTTTTCTTGCGGTCCTTCAATTGACCTCCCAAAGGCAATCATTAATAGTTTCTTGTGCATTACTCCAGAAAATTTTAATGCATATTTTCAAGCATACATGTATGTATAATCTATATACTATAAAGTGTTTTAGTGATTTATATCTCATGGATATCTTTTCATATAAACCCATATAGACTGAATTCATTTTTTTAGAAAAATAGCTATAGAATACTACACTGGACAAATTTATACTTTAATAAGTCTTTTATTGATGGATATTTTGCTTATTTCCATTTTTTGCTCTTAAGTCTGAAAAATATTCACACTTTTGTGTAACTTCATATCTGATTGATTTTAGCAGTTTCTAAAGTCAAATCACTGCTCAAGAAACATATTTTGCCTCCTTAAAAATATTAATTTGTTCCAAGTATAAAATGTATTTTCCTGCATTGACCTTTGTGCCATAATGCCAGCCAAGTTGATATCTATCTGCTAATACATCCAACAAATTTTTTTCTAATGCTCCAAGCATTGCTTTTCAAAGACTTTATCAAGATAGAATTCATACACTATGTACTTCACCAATTTAAAGAGTATGTAAAAGTCAATGGTTTTTAGTATATACATAGAGTTGTACAACCATCACAACTTAATTTTAAAATATTTCATCATCTCTCCATATAAATCCTGTACCCATTAGTAGTGACACCCTATTCTGCCTCATTCATCTACTATCAACCTCTATATGAGGTGTCTATTCTGGGCAGTTCACATAAATGGGATCATACAAGTGGCCTTGTTACTGGTTTCTTTTACTTATTATAATGTTTTCAGGGTTCATCCATGTTGAAGAATATATGAGCACTTCACTCCTTTTTATTGTCAAATAATATACCATATGGCTTGGAAATACCATATTTTATTTATTCATTTATCTGCTGATGGACATTTGGGTTGTTTCCAATTTTTTGGCTATTATGAATAATGGTTTTAAGAACATTCACAATTTGGGGTGGATATATGTTTTTAATTCATTTGTAGCTAAACCCAGGAATGAAACTGCTGGGTCATATGGTAATTCTATGTTTAACCTTCTGATGAACTGCAAATTGTTTACCAAAATGGCGGCACCATTTAACATTCCCATGACTAGTACATGAAGATCTTAACATTTCCACCTTCTCACCAACACTTGTTGTTACATGCCTTTTTGATTCTGACCGTCATACTAGATCTGAAGTATTAATAGTATCCCACTGCAGTTTTGATTTGCATTTCCTTAATGGCTAATGAAGCTGAGGATCATTTGATGTACTCGTTGGTCATTTTTTATATCTTCTTTGGAGAAATGTCTATTTCTTGTTTTTTAAAAAATGCAGAAAAACCTTTAATGCTTTCTTGTATCACAGTCCCACAGGGCTCAGTTGACTTTCCATGAGATGATTCAGGGATCCAGGCAATGCCATCCTCTGGCACCTCGGAATCTCCCACTGGGCCTCCTGTGTCTTTGCTAGCAGTGGATGGGGGAAGAAGAGTATGGAAGATGGCACAGTGGTGACATCATGTCCATCTCCATTCCACTTACAAGCACTAGTCATACGGCATCCTCCTAGATGCAAAGGAGTTGGAAAATGTTGCTTCACCGTGTAATCAGGGAGAAGAAACAGTTTTGGTGAGCATTCGGCCAGCCTCTGCCTCATCTGAAGTCTAGTGAGGTGACTGGCATATGCTTGACATTCAGGAAAGGTGGCTGATCAACTGGAAGCCTGCCAACATGACCCCCATTCCTTAGGCTTTGGTGGGCACTCTGGTTTGGCTTATTTCTGGGGCTTTAAGACACACCCAGCCCTAGTAATTCCAAGGCCAGAAAGCAAGTGGGGGCCCATCTTTAGGATTTAGATCCACTCTTTGATGCCAAATAACTACCCAGAAGCTCCCAGACAGATCAGAAACCCCTCCTGATGCCACTGTTCAGCTGTGGTCAGTGAATGGTGGCTGCTTTTATATCTGAATCCACCCCTTCCCTCCTCCTATAGGATATTCCTGTCACTAAAGGGCACAGAGATAGCTCTATCCCCCAAACTAACACCTGTGGTCCCACACACAGGCAGCATAATTGCAACTGCTAACCTTACTATGTGCCAAGGATCTTACCTGGAGACTCATTCATTTAATTCTCACGAGAACCCTGGGTGGTCAGTTCTCCTGTCACTGCCATTTTACAGATGAGATAACAGGCCCAGAAAGGCAAAAAAACCTGCTTAAGGCCACACAGCTCACAAGCTACAGAACCAGGCCACAAAATATATTCATTCATTTTTAAAATTGTGTTATTTTTTAAATACTGAGTTCTAAGAGTTTTTTTACATATTCTAGATATTAGCCCCTTATCAGATAGATGATTTGCGAATATTTTTTCCCATTCTGTGGATTTTCTTTTCACTTCCTTAATCGCATTATATGAAACACAAAAGTTTTAAATTTTGATGAAGTGTAATTTATCTATTTTTCTTTTCTCACTTATGTTTTGGTGTCATCTAAGAAGTCTCTGCCTAACCCAAAGTCATGAAAGTTTACTCACATTTTCTTTTAGCTCTTACATTTAGGTCTATGGTCCATTTTGAGTTAATTTTTGTATATGGTATGAGAGAGGTAATAAATAATTCTTCAGCACTTATTATATCCTAGACGTGGCAATGATGCATTATTTTTTTTCCCACTTCTCTGCCCCTGTTGAAGCATAACCCCTGGAACGTTTTCATACCTTAATCTCTCTTTTAAAAAATACTACCTAGCTCAAATTTCATCTCTTTTCCATGAAGACTGCCACAATACTTTCCCCTCCTTCCTGAAAGTTGTTCTCTTGCTCTTCTGACATCTTACAAGTTTGGTTATAGATCTTTCAAAGTAATTCCAAAACAGAAGTTCTAGCAATATTCTGATTAATGTCACCGTCACTGGAATAAATGCATGTAAGGCCAACAACCAAAAATAATTGTTTCAAAAGTGACATCTAAAAGACGCTATTTTCATAGTGACAAATTTCACAGCTACTGTCTGCTGATTTTTCTAATTCTGGCTCCTTACTCTTTTTGGTCAGGGTCTTTTTGGCTTGTGCCTTTGTAATAATATTAATAGTTACTGTTTAGAGTTAAATGGTGGAGTCAGTCCTACAGAAAGATTCAAAAGCTCTTTGATAACCAGAGGGCGATATAATTTGGTTTGCTATGGTTCCATCTAGCATAAAAGTTAGATTATTGTCATCTCAAATAGTTGCTAAGATGATTGTTAGAAACTACAATAGGAAAACAAAGCTTATATGACACTGTGATAATATTCATGACTTAAAAACCACAGTTATGGTTTAAAAAGCAACCATAACTCATTTGTTATCTTTGTTTCATTTTCTATATTCAGATTTCGTTTGTGTATGATCAAAGTTGTCTGAAGGGTTTATTTTTATTTTAAAAAATTGATGAAAGGTTCTCCTTTAACAATTTTCTCCTGTCCCTTTAGTCATTGAATTAAATTTTATGAAACCCTGATACAGACACCAAAGCACAGCCACGTCAACTGAACTTTACTTGCTTTCCTGAACACGTAGAGGCACTCTCTGTAGTAGGCATTCTCTCCCCACAGAGGACTTGAGAACAATTTTTGTTTTATTTTCCCTT
Source organism: Avahi laniger (assembly GCA_963575035.1). Lineage (NCBI taxonomy): Eukaryota > Metazoa > Chordata > Mammalia > Primates > Indriidae > Avahi > Avahi laniger. Next base: position 4,465 of record CAUYSK010124335.1, on the reverse strand, counting down.
AAGCAGCCAGGGCAGTTTCCTCATTATCTAGAACTTGGTTGAAGGTTTCAGGTTTCCCCTGAGATGTTCAGACAAACACTGTTGTACTAAAGTACTAATACTAATGTTTTTGTAACTTGCAGTTTGCTTTCTATGTTGTTGCTCCACGGACTTGTGAATTATTCAGTATAATGAGGATAAACATTTTCTTAACAAACTTAGAAACCTCTAGGTAGACTTAAAGTACTCTATGTATTACAGTGAGAAGAAAAACATATCCTTATTCTAAAGCACTTATTCAAACTCTTCCCTAATATAGTTCATTCAATTTTGGTGTAGAAAGATCTGGGAATCTACTGCTGCATTAAGACTCTTTTGTTTTCCTTTTCCGTCTTTTACAAACAAGTGGTTTAAAGTATTAGTCCAGGACACAGAATTCTATGTAGCTGTTGGCAAGGACATTTAACAAGTAAAAATTCTGTGGAAGAAAAAGGGAGGAACATATTCATTTTCCCAGTTAATGACTAATTTAAAAGAGAACACGGTTTCAAATGTATAAATCACTTACACACAGTGTTTTGAGAAATGGCAATGACCAACAAAGCTTTGAGTTATCAGGAAAGAAGAATGTACTATGCTTATTGTTAAGGTTACTACTGTTTTCTTTAATCACCTTTCAGATCTGTGTCAGAAGGAGTGATTCAGAGTCATCGCTACTACTGAAATAGTGCTAACCATCCTCTTCAATTAACTCTGAGGAAAGGCACCAAAATTCAGGTTCATAAACCCATCTGAAAAATTTTGTGATTTGCAGTCTCATACACACAAAGGTTAAAATAAGAACTGTTAGTGACAGATTCCAAAGGGAATTTTCCAAGTATTTCTAGGAAGCAAATGCTTTAAGAAATTCATTTTTACTTAGTGAAAAGTCCATGCAAGAAGAAAACAGTCAATCAATGACTCTAAAAACTGTAAAGTTCAAAAGTAGAATTCACATGGTTGTTACAAATTCAAACTGTTCTATCACTGCATAATCACCTCCGTGACTGGCAAATATATGACCTTATTTCCTCAAAGAAATATCAATTTTATGGATCTTCGATTAAAGGGGAATGCCGCTAGGGCAACTTCAGGACTATACAAATTTAACATATTTTTGTGGAATAAATGGCACAGGTATAGTATATAAATCATAATTATATAAAAATAATAAAACATTTGCAGATGAACAAAATTCAAATTCTTACTAAACATAAATCCCCATTGCTACCCTGGTCCCAGCTGAGTTTTTCAGAAAATAGCTATTAGAAAGAAATATTCTTCATATCCCAGTCATAGCAAGTATACAACTAAGTGAGCTGTTAGGCTAATTTTTAAAAAAGTTTTGAATATTCAACCTAGCAGGAAAATTTTAAAAGATACTTTTTAGAATTATAAACTTAATATCTCAATGGGATGACAGATCATAACATAACGCACACACATACAATAAATAAAACAGGAGACAAATGGCACCAGTCAGGTTGTGGCCACATATAGCTATCCTTGTTTATCAGAGACCGATATCTGGGCTGGCTGCTGTTCCCACAGTCTCACATCAGCACAACGAGATAGAAAGGAAACAAACCCCAGGAAACAAGCAAAGCCACTCTCCCGCTGTCTGGCATGCATCACCACTCCAAACTCGGAATTTACAAATTCTCTAATAAAGTTTCTAAATGCCAACCCACTGTGTTGTTGTCTGGCGATTTAGGGAGGTCCTTATTAGAACTTGAACTTCTTCTCTGGTTTATGGCAAAATAATTTTTAGCATCTTTATCTAAGCTACGTTCCAAAACACAAGAACTGTCACACAGATAGCAGCAAGCCCTAAAAGAGCTCATAGTGCACGGTCCTTCCTAGTGTTATATAATTCTCACCCTGTGCTGCTACTATTCTACTCCATCAGCATCTTCTAGGGCCAGGTGTTGTCTTAGTCCGCTTTCTGTTGCTTAGAAGAGAATATCTGCAACTAGTTAACTTACAAAGAAAAGGGATTTATTTCTTACAGTGATGGAGGCTGGTAAGTCCCAGGTCGACAAGGTGCATCTGATGAGAGCCATCTTGTTAGTGAGGACTCTGCAGTGTCCCAAGGTGGTACAGGGCATCACATGGCAAGGTCCTGAGTGTGCTAACATGCTAATTCAGATCTCTCTTTCTTTTCTTATAAAGCGTCCAGTTTCCCTCTCATGATAACCCATTAATCCATTAACCTACTAATCCATTATGAATGCATGAATCTACTCACAAGGGTAGAACCCTTATGGTCTAATCCCTCCTTAAAGGTCCCGCCTCTCAATACTAACACATTGGGGATTAAGGATGGATTTCTGATTCTTACTCTTGAAAAGAAACGTCGAGGTGATAAAATTCCATAATTACCATTAAAGCAAAAGTGCATGAGTTTAACAGTGTTTTTCTTTTAAGTCAATTAATAAATTTTTTCTTCCATATTGAAGTGTGTTGGCTCTATGGGTGAATTGAAATGTATTTCTAATACGTAAAGTTAAACTTTTATGTAGCTTTTAAATACTTTCTTGATTAATGGGAAATTGAAAATGGTTTTCGTTAATTATTGGGATATTCCTACTGGCCTTGTGTGGCAGGTTCTAAATATTTCTTACCATATATATATATATTCCATTTTTATTTCTGATGTGAAAAACTTATTTTCTTTGGCACAGAGAAGTTTATTTTACTTTGCTTGCCAATAAATAGTTGGCATCAATTTGTAAGTAAAGTTTATCATATAGACTCACATGAGTTATTATATTGATGACAGCACAGCAATGAGATTCTCTTTCCCAGGAATTGAGAATTGGGATTTCAAGACTCTGGTTAGCTTAAGGCACTACACTCATAAGAACATGTTATAGGTCGGTGGGAAGAAGGAGAAGAGCTGGGGTTGCTATTTTAGGGCCAAGTAAGCAAATACAGAAACCTAGCCGGTAGTAGAAAGCAGCAGAACAAAGCAGAAAAAAATGGAGCAGAGATCAGAAACTAAATGGCCACTGAAACAGGATATTCCTGAACCCAATGGCTTTTCAATCTCTGTGAAATCCAGGTATGCTTTTTTTCCTTAAGTGCAATGAAAAATCTTTGCATACTTCCTATAAATTTCTCCTTTCGTTTTTGTGTAATTAGTCTGAATGAGTTTCTAATCAATTATTAACAATCACTGATTTACAGTTGATTTTCTTCAACCACTTGTGAACAGTCATCTACAATTTTTTCCCTTGATTTGAGATATCACTCCTTTTTTACATAGTAGAGGTTTCTCAGGCACCAAGAGCACAAGTTTTGAAAAGAGAGGGGTACCATTATTTATAAATTTAACAATGAAAAGAAAAAATTTAATGGATGAAATAAGGTAACTACTTACATAATCTGGTAGAGGAACATCATTAGAACTCAGCGAACCTCTCAAGGACTGTGTGGCTTGTTCCAGAACTTTGTTGTGTTTTTTAGACAGCAAAGAAAACAAACTGAAAAAAATAAACAAAAACCCAATTATATTAAAAGAAGTAAGCGTTTCCTTTTCTAGGTCTTATATGGAATTATATAGTTCCACAGCATGTCAATTACTCTAAAATATACTAGTAAATGATTCCTTTTTCATATCCATGTTAACAGCAGGATTAATAATACCATTTATATAACAAAAAAACGGAGTGAAGAGGATGTTTAAATTATAGGGGTTCTAAAAAAAAATGAGTTTAAAATGCTTCAAATGTAGCAGAAATTTTCAAAAGATTACTATAGTGAAAAGAACAGTGGTGAAAACCTGAGATACGTACTAATTTTATCACTAACTCACAGTGTAATCTAGCGCAAATCACTTGAGCTTATATATCTTCTCATCTTTCAAACCAGTGTGCTGGATTAAGATTATTTCTCCAGTGTAATATGGAGTCTATTATTCTGTATTACAGCTTTATATTCTTATGTGTCAAAATGAATGACTTTAAATACATGTTTTATAAGATTCTGCTTCTGGCCATGATGAACTAACTGGTACTGGACAAATTGTCCTACTGTAACCAACTAAAAACTGAAAAAAATTTACGAAACAACTGTTGTATAACATCTGAAGTGCAGGATTATGATCCTTAAAAAAAAGGGAGATATACATGAACCCATAAGAGTGAGCTTCTGCCTAGTGGAACATTCTAGACTCTGGTCCAGAAAAGTGGGGCCCAAACAGTACACAGCAATACTGTACAAGGCTGAGAAGACAGAGGTACAAAATTAAGGCTGCTGTGGCAGCTAGAATCTGCAGGGCAGAATACTAGAGAGGAAAGAAATACAAGAAAGGAGGTCCAGAAATCTGGCTAATTTTTTCTATTTTTAGTTGTTTGGCTAATTTCTTTCTATTTATAGTAGAGACAGGGTCTCGCTCTTGCTCAGGCTTGTCTTGAACTCCTGAGCTCAAGCAATCCTCCCGCCT
>CAUYSK010124328.1:0-52978 GCA_963575035.1 Avahi laniger | reverse complement strand
GGCATGCAAAAAGGTGACTTGCACATTTTGTTACCTGTGGTGGGAACTAAATAAACATTGGTTTTCTTTCCCTCCCTAGGGATGCGATCCAAGCCTCGTTAATGGCACCGCTGGAAAGGCAGCCTGATAAATCTTCCTGAGGAGAAGAGAGAAGGGAGAAGACACCTATCAAATAACATCGATAGCTCTGAGTAGAAAATTCAGTAGTTGTCTCGTTCTCACGCAAGAGCAGTTTCAGACAGGCAACAAAATAGGGTTTGGGAACTGAAGCCTGGCTGCAGCCAGGAAGTCTCCACAGAGAAATGTGTCTGTTAAATTTTCAATTCCAGATCCCTTATCAAGTGAGTAGCATTCTCATTACTTCCAGGGCCATCAGTTCACAGCTTATGCCCAGGAATCAAGGATAGGATGTTTCTCCCCTAAACTTGCCTTTTTGTCACAGTGGTCCAGAGATAAACCAGAGTATACGGCAAGGCCATTGGCAGAAAAGAAGGCTTCTGAATTCAGGCCCCTGGGTTTTCAACAGTTCTCCACACCCTAAAGAACTGCCCATATATTGCCCCTTGTTCTGCTTTTCTTTTGCAGAGAGAATTTTTTGGGGTTTAATGTTCCTATTAACAAGCATGCTGTGGGGCTCCAGAGAACTTAACTGCAATTACCCAGGCCAAATGGCCATCTTTATTAAGCAGTTACAAACAAAGGTATCATACCAGTCATGGAGAACTAGCCTGTGCCGTGCCAAAAATCAGATCTGAAATTTTATTGTTGTAATGCAACAAAGATTTACTTCTTGTTCTCACAAAGTCTCCTGCAAGTTGAGTGACTCTGGAGAAGCTGAGCTCTGAAACTCTCTTGGTATCCAGAGAGTTTCCATACAAACTCTTGATGCATTAGTCCAGAAGTGGTATACATTACTCAGACTTACAGCTCCTTGTCCGGAAGTAGTCACTTGGCCTCTCTGCACCACAAAGGAGGTCAGAAAATGGGGGGAAAACATGTGAGATTCAGGCAGCTTTAAATGTCTGTGCCAGAGACGAACCTGCTAACAACCAATGCAATGGAAATATACCTTCCTCTGAATATGAAACCATTTAATGCTCTTTGCATTGTCTTTAAATTCCAAAAGAGGACTACAGTGTATGATGAACTGCTATTGAACTAATTAGGGCAAATATGAATCACCTTAGGCTTGGGCTGAATTTGCTTTGGCTCTTACCCTTGGCCAAATACCTCAATACCTGAGGGATGGCATGTGTGTGTCATTCAGTAAGGCAGAACTAAAACCAATGGATATTGTTGGGAGATGGGTTTTGCCTTTATATTACGGAGAAAGTCTATTTGAGGCCTAACCTATGTTTTTATTGACAATGGAGAAATAACGAAGGGAATTCTGAAGTTGGAGGTTAGGCTCTGAGCCCATTTTTTGCCCCTGGGATAAAAGGTAAGATGGTCTGATCTATTAATAGGTCACCAGAGTCCTCAAAGATAGGTTAGGCTATCTCTTATCTCTTGTATCTGTGGAAGAGATTTTGTCTTCCACTCTTCTCTGGTATAGTTAGGTAGGTCAGTCTCAGGCTTTTATCTGAGGGACAGTGTTAGAAAAAAAACACACAAAGTATCTTCCTAGGCAAGAGAACCAGAAAAGGGTTGAAAAGTTATGAGGAGAACAAGGTCAGAATGGAAGAATTGGACAAATTACTCTCATACGCTAATTTCTACAGCTAGAGATTTTTTTTCCTACCTGTATGTATAGAGTAAGACCATTTAAAGAGATCAGGAATGAATGGATATATAGGGCACTTTTGACTAAAAGACCCTTGGCTAAAGAAGAAGAGATGAAAACTTACCAACGCTGATGAGTGAGAGGAGCCCTGAGAAGGTGAGGCTGGACCACTCAGGGTGGGCAGATTGGGGATGATGTGTCTTGTCCTGACGCATAGTTGTGGTGCAGGTAATAGAACCTGAGCACCTAACCTGAGATGTCACCTACACCAGAATACCTCCAGTCCTCTCCCTGGAAACCTAGTATTAATTTCCATGGAGTTATAAAGCAGAAGAAAGTATCTTTTGAGGGCTAAAAAATCATTATGGAGAAAAAAACACTTTTAATTGGAAAAACACTTTTAAATGTGTTAAAAACACATTTTCTTTTTAACAGAAAGAATTGTGGAATTCAGGGGAACATAGCTATAAGGAAGACAGCAGTAATACTTAAGGTGCAGCTATTCTGGAACTTGTCCCACCAAGCTGAAGTTGGAGTCAATGTTGGTAACAGTGTTGCCATTGCAGAAAAGTAAGAATTAGATAGCTAAGATCTCAAATGAGCTGGATTTGTAGTGATAAAGTATTAAAAGGTTGATTTCTCCCGTCACCATTATGCCTGGGACATGCAGAAATGAAGAAGCCCAGGGATACAGTTGAACGCTGCCAGAGCTACCAGCAATAGATGAGCTGCCATAAGAAGTCGTGAGATTCCTGCTCATGGAAACATTTAGAAAAAGGCTGTGTTGTTGTAGAAAACTCACCCAGGTTATTGTAGAAAATTTCCTGCTTTGACTAAGAAATTGTGGAGGATGCCTAAGTTCCATTCTGACGATTATGAAATCGTGAAGTCTGTTTCCCTTTGGATGCAGTTATGTCAGATTGTGTCCGTGTATTTGTGTGGGTATGTGCGTGTCCTCCTGTTATTCAAAGCTCTGCTAATGAGTGGTTGTTTTGAGAATCAAAGAGGTGATGTACAGGAGGATGAAAAAGGGAGAGAGGAACAGAATGAGCAGCACACTGCCTATTTGTGCCTCTGTCACCAGGCTCGGCCATCCTATTAAATAGCTATTCCCAATACACAATAAGAGTGCTTATTTTAGTGTCAGTATGAACCTGAGTATTGATTGAGAGTAATATTTGAGATTAGTTGACAAAACTGTGTTTTTCACTGGAAACCACAACAAGCAGAGCAAAGCTTGCAAATGTCAGTGTACTTCCTGACAGGTGAGCCTCTGAGCTCTCCCTGAAAACCTGCCGCACTCCTGCGCCTTCTCCATCCCAGCCAGGTGCCCCACATACTACCCCCATGGAACAGGAGGAGGTGGGATGTCATGACTTCCCTTGAGGCTGGGGCTGACCAAGACCACCACGCACCACACAGTGGCTCCCCACCTTCTAAACAGTCCAAAGCTTAAAACTACTCTGCAGCTTCCACTGGAATAGCCTGTTCCCCTCCCAGGCCTCCCACAATGAGGCCCGGGCTCATTTGGATGCACTGTAGCCATCCTCCTGCCAACACGGTTTTTCTTCCATCCTTGATGGATAAGTCACAGGCCTATTTGCCCTTTCCCCAGCCATGAGAGAAGCATGGCTTGAAGTTAAAAGGAAAAAAGGCCAAAACGGACTCCACCTTTGCCTGGCATTCCTCTCCCACACACCCTGATGCCCACCACCATGCCGAGGTGCTTTCCCTTTCCCAGGCTAGTGTTCACATCAAAGGGAGGAAAGAAGAGAGGGGAGAAACAAGAGGAAATGATGGGAAGGAAGAATGGAAAGACAGATGGATGGGAGAGGAGGCAGAGGATGGAGCAAAGAAGGAAGCAATTGTTGAGTTGCTTCAATAAATACACAAAGGAAGACAAAAGAGGTATCTCTCTATTCTGGAAATAGGCTCACACACAATTATTCTTCCCAAAGGCTTGAACCAGAAGCCACAGCCAAAGCCCTTTCCTGATCCCCTCCACAAGCCCTCTAACTCCCTTTACTTTCACCCAGCGATGCCCCAATTATTGGGTCCCTCTTGTATTCATAGGCGTCCAAACTTGGAGACAATAGTTGTCCAAACACTTTCTTGCTTGGCAAAGAAAGAGCTATTAGCTACTGACTGTTCCCTATGATGGGGGCTCTGCCCCAAGTGAGCCACAAGTATTCTTGCCTCTAGTTGTCATCCCCTCCCTGAAAATCTTGCTATCACCTTCACTTTACCAATGGAGCAACTGAGGTTAAATAACTTGCCTGAGGGCACACGGCAAGGAGTAAGTCATGGTTCGGTCCTGGGTAGTCTGCAGCTGGGACTCATGCTCCTTATTCCGTCCCCAACACTATCTCTCTCATGAAACACTGTCTTCTGGTCAAGCTACTGTATGCTCCAGTGAGAGAAAGTATGATTTCCTCAAATTCGTGGGGGTTTTGGAGCTGCAGTCACTCTTTGCTCCCTGATAGAGGTGCACTGGAACAAAGCAGAGTGGCAGCTTGGTTAAATCATAGAGCTTCAGAGCTGGAAAAAAAATGCATCTAAATTCTTTACTTTATAAATAAAAATCCTAAGGCCCTCCAAACCTCAGAGAACGCACATGATTACTTTTCTGAGTATAACTAAGACCAAAGCTATTGAATTAAAGAATGTTAGCTCTGGAAGATATCTGATAATTCATCTAGTCCAAGCCACTCATTTCTATGTGCATCTATTTTATAGATATGGGCACTAAGAAACTTAAGTAACTGATCTGTTTTTGCATCACAGTGTCTACTTTTTTCCATAATGTGGAGGGAGTTTGTGGTAGCCATCCTGACTCTTTTCAGAAGGTTTTAGAGTCCACTTCAGAATAAATGGTGCCCAGAACAAGCAGACTAAGTGAGGGGCCTCGCATATTTAGTGTCTGGATATAGTAGGCAATCAATAGAGAGATGCTAGATAAGTGAATGAATGAACAAAGAATGCAAATTTAAAAGTGGAAGCAGAAACAACTGAAGTCTTTTCATGAAATTCAAATATGTCATCATAAAACCATCCCTGATGATAAGAGACTTCTGTAAGACAAATCCTGGCAGCTTCCATATAAAGGAACTCTTTTCACTGAATAGAGAGAATGGAACACTTCTGACACTGGGACAAAAATATGAGTGGAATCCAAAATTTCTATTTGATCTACAGCTTCATCAACCTTCATGGGTATGGTGAATTGAGAAAAGGAGACAGGCTTGAGTTAGCCTAGTGTCCTTCAGACAAGGGCCGGGGTCTGGTGCCATAGGCTGCCATTTGAACAGATCCTTGTCAAGAGATGTGGACTGCTCTGTTTGTTTCACATTCATCCCAAATCTCCTGCTATTGTTAGCTATCCTTTTATCTGTGTCTCCCCAAATGGATACTTTTAAGAAACACTGCCTCACACTGTAATATAATGGTTAGTTAGAAGCTTGGGCTCCAGAAAAAGGCAATTTTCACTCAAATTGTTTCTCTCACTTCTGAATTTCCTTGAACTCTGTTCAGAACTAATCTGTGAAACAGATGGGTGTAATGATAGTCACTAACCTAACAGGTTCTTGAAGTAGAGAATGAAATGTGACAGTACTTCGCAGAGATCTCATGTGTAACTTCCAAGAAATTGCCCAAATACTCCAGATGTAACTTAAGCAACTCCTCTCCTGACCACTAGTGGACAATGATATAATGCCCTCATCTCTCTTCCTCATTTTATTTTTATAAAATAAACTTCTCTGACTGACCATTAAGTTATTTAATCTCTAGGGACTAACTATCAAGTTGAAGTCTGGATTAAGACTGTTATCTAGCTTTAAAAGACAATTTCAGGCTAGAGTGAAGACAAATTACTTGAGAAAAGAGGTTGGATTCCATTTATGCATATATTCACTGTCCTCATGGTCAATGAACAGTGTCTCATTTAAAATTCAATTTGGGGAACTATGTGCTTCTGAATGAGTTGGGCGCAAAGTGGCATTTGCCTATTTTGTACAGGTTGGACAATGCAGGAGAAATAAAAGAGAAGGGCCTTCTCAGAGGTGTTTGCCTACTGGTAATAACCCTAGAAGAGCAAAAACGGGAAAAAGAAGAAAGGTTTTCTCTCTACATATTCTGACAGGCACTGGGGAGCTCCCACGGGCAGCTTCCAGAAAAGAGAGGAAGAAGGTATGGCTGGAGGGAGAAGGCAGAGGAACACTATGTTCCCCTTTTCTTACCCAGACAGGAACCTAAACGATGTAGCTGTTCTCGGAGATGCTGTACAAGGTTCACCAATAGCTGCCTTGGGTCGCAGAGTTATCCTTTCTTTGTGCTCATAAGAATTCAATATCTAACTTCAGCCCTTTGTATTTGAATATTCTCCTAAAACTGAGCCCTAGGACTTGATCCCTCTTAGGAGGGTCTACTAAAGAAAGATTACTAATGCTCCTTTTTCTCTATCTTTCACAGTACAAAAAGGCAACCCACCTGCACTGTGGAATTATAATTGAAAAACCAACTCACTTCTGGCAGAAGCTAGAAAGGAAGAAAACATCCTCAGAAAATAGGATTCCTGACAGGAGATGGGAAGCAAACATAAGCATTCGCTCTACAGCTGAGTTTCCAGGCATCACCTCATGTAGAACTCATCACAGCTCCCTGAAATGGACATATTTTACTCATTTTAAAGATGGGAAAACTGAGGCTCAAACAGGTTAAATAGCTTGCCCGAGGTCACATGGCTACTAAATGGTAAAGTCAGGTTACGATTTCTAACCTGGAAAACAATCCTAATTCAGGCTTCAGCTCCGTAGGCTGTGCCTAGGGATAAAAATACCTTCACAGTAAGCTAGAGCCCTAGAGGAAGAGTTTGTTTTGTCAAAATGAAACTGGGAAAACAAAGTAAGATTATTAGATCATCATTCACTTGTGGTCCTTGCTCTTGACAAATCGTTCTCTTTCCTAAGCAGAAGTAGCTACCAGATTGACCAAGAGAGAATTTCTTCACCTTCACAAGGTCCTTAGTATGGTGTTAAAGGATTACAGCTGGAGAGAAAATTTTCCCTTCTTCATATATACAAACAGATACACACACACACACACAAAACAAAGAGTTTAGGAAGGATAATCAAAATGAATTTTCTACACTCATCATCATCCTTGTCATAATCATTACCTTCATCATCATCATCACAGGACAAAGCTTAACTAGATAGATAGATAAGGAGTTTCCTTAACTAGCAATTTTGACAAATTTTTCCTTTGTCTTCAGTGGCTTTATAGTGTTGGTAACAGGACTCTTAAGCCATTCTGAAAACCAGAAGGAAACCAGATTTTTCCAAATGCTTGTCATTCAAGCAGAACCAGATAGAAAAACTAAGTTCACCAGAATGTATTTTTAGAGAAGACTCTTGAGGCTTCTGATAAATGCATTTGTTTTTTATTCCTTCCCACCCCCCTCCATCCCCCGCACCGTCCTTCCTTCTTTCCCTCTCTCCTTTCTCCATTCCCCTTCCTCCAACAAATGTTTTCTGGGTGCCTGTGATGTGATCAGCACTGGACAAGGCCCTGTGGATGAAACTCTCATCCAAGCTTAATATACTCATTGAGTGGAGGGAGCTCTGCGACTAGTAGGGGAGATAAGCATTAATTAAGCGATCACACAAACCACTGTGAGATCACAAGTGCTGCAGATGAACTAAAGAAGAGGCGTGCAGGGCTTTGGGAGACAGATCGGTCAGGGAGGGCAAGTGCAGCTTCCTGAATAAAGGACACTTGAGTTAAGGTCTAAAGTATAAGCAGGAGTCAACTTTTCACAGAAGGTAGGGAACAGGTTTCAGGCAGACGAGATAGCATGTGCAGAGGAGAATGGGGCGAATTGGAAGCAATGAACAGATGCCAGTGTAGATGAAGGACAAATGCTGAGGGCAAGTCTGTAGCAAGATGAGACTGAAGAGATGAGTAGGACCATAAAGGGACATGGAAATGATTGTAAAAAGTTTTTCATGAAAGCCTCAGAAGGGACAATACGACTAGATTTGTGGTTATAAAACTTTTGCTCAGATGTGAAGAACTGATTCTTTGTGCAGGTTATGTGTGTGATGGGGGCACGAATAAGTTTACTGCCCACCTTGCACTCTGAATTTTTATTCTCACTGAATTTCTATCACCCCACTCACCTACAGCCAACCTGTGGATCCAGTTCACTTTCATCCCTTGGTCTGCATACTGGACATTGCCCCATTTTCGTTAGTCCTCTAAACACTGCTAACACTACTCGTGTTTAAGGATTACAGAAGGGAGTTTCAGCAGAGTACAGAAGAGGCAAAACCTGAACGTTGAACCTTAGATTTTAAGTTCTCTGGATAAGTCCTACCAGGTTTTTCTTACCCTATTCCTTTTACCTTCAGCCCTGCCTCACTGCTATCTTGCTACAACACCCTTTTCATCTACTGTAATCTTTCTCCTCCGGCTTATTCAAGTCTCAGGATCCCCCAAGTCCCTGTCTGCCCCTCACCGGCAATCACTGGCAGGCTTACAATTCCTGCTTCCATTTTTCTAAGTCTCTCCCATATATATAGGCAGTGGGGAACAGGATTTGAGATGGAAAACTTCGTTTTTCATAACCAAACAAGCCCAGAGAGAATTTTGTCCTAAGCAAAAGGGCAAACTTCTTCCCAATAACAATTCTTCTTCCACCTAGCCAAGCAGTTTAAAATACAGGCACTTTTTAAAGTAGCAATTATTCTCTTTCCTTTACATGTGTCAGAGTTATTTGCTTCTATTGTCCTCACCTGACTTTATCTGATTATTCCATATCAACACCAAAATGCAAGAATTATGAGGGACGTTTAATAAAAAATGACTGTAACAGATCAAAGCCAGAAGATAAATTAAATGGTCATCACCAAATTAGGAGAGAGAGGATAGCAAACATGTTCTTAGAAGCAAGTAGATAAAATAGATTTTTACGTGAATTTGGGAATGGAAAAAGCCAACATTTGCTGTAGAAAACATCAGCTCCCAAAAGACACTGAGAAGTGACAGCATAAACAACAATAGAGGCAGAAAAGAAGGTTAAAAAAAAGAGCAAATGAGAAAATATGAAGGCTGCCAAGATGAACAGAACAGTTTGCCAACATTTATGTCATTTCTTTCATAAATTAACTTCATGGATGGCCTTAATTGTTTGAACAAATGGGGTAGAGTTATTTTCAGAGCAATTATTTATTCTGATCGCTAATTTTTTTACAGTGAAAGGAATGGCAGAGAAACCATGCTTTTCCAAGCTTCATCATTTCAGTTAAATATTTACACATTCAAACTGACACTAAAAATAATTGCTTCTTCTTGGGTCTCTGAAAGATAAGGCTCAGGGCAGTAGAGAGTTTTAGGTAGTTGCAGGTGGCTGTCTGAGAGAAGAAACCCATCTCTGTGCACTGCCCGACACCAAAGAACTACCTCCTTCTTGGATTTGCTCTGCCCATCACCAAGCCCTGACCCCAATCAAACCTGATACGTTTTTCTTTGAATTTTATTGAAATTTTACTTTACTTCTTCTCTAAAATTCATGACTTAATGCACCACGGTGTAACCCAATGAGGATAAAGAAAATATATATTCTCTATCTATGCATTTATTCTTTCATTAAGTTCACATGAGCATGAAACAATTTAATTTTCTGCAGGATTAAGAACTACGCTTTAGTATAAGAAGGTCTAGGTTCAACTCCTGGCTGCATCACTGACAAGCTGAGTGACCTTAGCCAAGTTACTTATCTTCTCCAAAACTCAATTTCTAATCCTGTGAACGGGGATAATACCAGTTTCTACCTCATAGGGTTGATAATTAAATAAAATAATTAAATAAGAAAAACTGTTAAAATCCTTCAAATTGTGGCTGTCACACAATAAGCCTCAAAAGTATCAGTTATTGTCATAGTATTACTTATTATTATTGAGTTAATACATGAAATGAGGTAATTTAAGCACAGTAATTATTCCAGATAAGTTTGTCTTCGTGTGGGTTTCCCTAAAAGTAGGCGGAGAGGAGGATTTGAGTGCAAGAGGTTTGTTTGGAAGATGTAGAAATTATCTGCAAGGAAACAGAAAAGTGATACAAGGAGGGAAGGCAGTAAATACAAGTTAAGATAAAGCAGCCACCATGTCAAGTGACTGAATCTTAATTCTGCAGGGAATCCCCAGGAGATGGTGACGTATCATTTAAAGATTGGTGCATCTATATACTCCCTTGCTTTGGGAATTGAGTGGGGGTACTCATTACCCAGCATTTCTAGCCTACTGTCCATGGCAGAGCCACTTTCTGGAAAAAGCCCTTAGGCAAAGAGACAACATATACTAGAAGCTGGACAATGTCCAGAGTACTTTATAGACATCTGAAATTAACCCATGGACTTGAAGACAACAGCTTTCAGAATACAGCTCTGGACTATGGCATGTGACTTCCTTAAGTAATTCTAAGATTTAAGTGGCCTTTGAAATGATCATACTTGGTAGTTTACAGCTAGATTTGCAGATTCATTGACCCAGAAGAGAATTATATCATTTTTTTCAATAGCACCAAGGAATGAAATATTGAATATAAATGCCATTATAATACAGAGAAAATAGAAATAATTTGGAGTACAGAATTTATATACTTGAATTTTGGCTATATCACTTACTAGTTTATGACTTTTTAACCAAGTTATATAATCTATTTGAGCCTCTCTTCTCACTGTATTAAGTTGGAAATAATAATATTTACCATTCATGGTTTTTATAGTAAAATAATTTGAAGATGGCAAAATGCTTTACAGTAAAATATTCTTACAATTGTCATGCCCAGATAATGGAATCTGACCACTTTAAATAACAAACTTAACTTTTTGGAATCATTTTTCATGGAAATGTTTGCAAAATTCAAATCCTTAATAAACAGTATCTGATAAAAAATTACTGAATTATTTCTCAGAGCTGTAACAACACAACAGCAATGATCTCCAGGCTAATAAGATAAGTCACACTATTTGCTTTCATTCTCCCTTCTCCCTCATGGCCCCTTCTTATTGCTATTAGTTTCTATGGCAACTAAATAACTAAGCTCATTAAAGCAGTAACCCAAGTTAACATCTAATACTAACCAAATAAGCTCCAGCTAGCTTGAGGGTACGCACCAACTTAAACAAGCTTTGCGATAGCAATTTTCCCTGCTGCTCAGAGGAATTTTTCACTTAATTTCTGATTCTTAGCTGTATTTGAATAGTTGGGAATGCCAACAATCTGATCATTTCATTAAAAATAGTGCTATGCTATACACTGACTACAGCACGAAGGAAGATGGGGCAGAAAGAGAGCACCTAGATATCCCTCTATAGATATCCTATTCATTCATTCACTCAATATTTCATTTATTCACTTATTCATTGAACAAATAATGTCTACCCCAAATGTAAACTGTAAGTGTAATAAATATAACAAGGAATCAGACATTTACCTCACCATAAAAGAAAATTCAGTCTAGAAGTTGAAATAAACTTGTATAACTTGATTAGAATTTTAGCATATTCCATATGCATCATTATGTTTTATCAAAATATATAAGTGTCATAAGACAGCTGCAGATAAAGTGCTTTGGAGTTTAGAATTCAAAGAGAGAAAAAAATACTTCTAGTTTTAGAGCTCAAGAATGATTCAATGAAGGAGTTGAAATATTAACTGAGTCTTTGAGATCGGGTAGAAGTTAGACACAGCACCCTCTCCCTAGGGGATATAGAACGTGAAATGATTAAGTGGTCAGTTTAATTTGAGATAGATGTGAAGAAAGTCATTGGAAATAATTTTCCTAAAGTAAAACGTGTCCTGAGAGTAGAAGGCATTGAATGCCTGATTAATTAATAGGTGTGGACAATGGGAGTGACCGAATGACAGTGAATAGGCATAGTTTGGGATTATGGCTGTATTTGGAGTACTATTGTATTAGGCGGAGCAGGGACACACTGGAGTTGCAGAGACCAGTAAATAAGTATTAGGGAGAAAGCAATTTGAGAAGAGTTACTGCCCACTGAGGAAAAGAAATATAAATGGTATATCCTAAGAGGAAAAGACAGAGGAAGGGTGAAGAACAGTCTTGGGACCTTGACAAAGGCAGAGGACCGGTCTGGATCACTCAGCTCCACAAATCATTCCTTTCTCTTAGAGATGAGGTTATCTATCATGAACTCATTCTGCTTTCCACTTGTCTGTCATCAAAACATTTATCTCAAAATAATTGCTCCTTAGTCATCTCTCACCCTAAAGAACAAGTGCATGAATCATAATTTCTATTGTACAGCAAGAACTAAAGAGGCTATGAGAAGTTCTAAAATTCACTTATCATTCGAAGTTCAGTACAGGCTAAGATAATAACCCAGGATATCAGTGAAGAAAAACAAGTCTAAGCAGAACAGAAAAAGCAGGAGCTTATTCAAGCTCTTATAAGGCATATGTCAAATAATAGGCACCCAATAAATACATTATGGATGAATTAACAAATGAATAAATGAGTCAATAAATTAATGAAAGATGGGTATGGATCCTTGAATCAATTGACAAATGAGCTGTTGGAACAGAGTTCTAGAGGTGACAGCAATATTGCCTCAATCTTTTATATCCATATTTTTCAAACAATGTTATATGTGTAACAATCCTCTACCTGTTCAAGTCAAACCAAGCTTTATTCAACCAAGCCACAAGTATCCATGTGTCAAGATGAAATTCAACATTCATTAGAGCAACAACAATGTACCAATCAATACACTAGGTTCCATGGATATAAAGACATAAAAAGGATCTTGACCTTTAGAAGCTTATGATCTAGGGAGACACGATATTAAATGATGATTATAAACTGTGGTAGGAGTTAAAAGTAGACATTTTCTTTAATCTGCAATGTGAGCTCTGTAAGGTGTAGAAATTGAATTCGATTTCTATTTACTCTTTAATTTGTAACTTCTTTTTTAAATCAGAGGAACGGCAATACTGTTTCACTATTCCATAGGGTTGTTATAAAAGTCATTTTGAATTAAAAACTTTTGATAGTCCAATATAAGATACTAATACTATTCTTTAGATATGACATTTACGGCATCATTGCTTCAACATTTCAAATGAGCTACTAGCAAAGCCTTTCAGATCTAGAGATTAATAGAAACAGGATTCATTGACCGAAATCTCAGAAAGTTCTCTCCAATAATAGAAGTTGAATAACTAGCTTTCACAGGAGAAAATTCTGCCACCAGAATTTAAATTTGCCTCAAAACATTTCAGGCAGACAATTTTCTCTGAGAAATGCTAGATAACCAGCCCCTTGAAATATGTCAGGAAATATATGAAACAAAATATATTCAACCACTTAAAACCTGATTATTTAAAATGGTATATAACAGAAAGGACTGCAGTAAGCAGTAGTTCCTTTTTGCCTTGATCCAGATGATGATACTTGAATTCTGATTATATTCAAGGAAAGAGATACAGTTTTCATACCAACTCTGAGCTGCATTCCCATTGCTACCAGATATGGAAAACTTCTCAGGATTTGTGTATAAAAATTCATCCTCAAGAAATAAAATGCTTTTTAAGTAAGATTGCTCATTGACAGAGAATGAAATTCACCTCTTATTTCTGATAAAGGCTGAGCACAGCTTGAGTACAGGATACCTGCAAGGAACAGGGAAAAGTAGATTAGCTCCACAGAATATTTTCAGGGATATTTCACTTTGTATTCAAGTCTCAAACTCTAGATTCCTCACAAGGTAAGCTAGTAAACTGGATTAAATATTGCTTGAATATATAACTCATGGTATTAGAATATAAAAGTGAAGTGAAAAGTAAACAAAAATAGCAACTTCTTGCTTTTTTATTGCTGAACGACACCTACCATAAGTGCATTAAATATTGCATTTGTGTCCAGTTATTATCCTGGAGTTAATGAATCTATAAAGTTTGGAACAAGAAGAAATCTTGGAAATCATCCTCTCCATTATGCTCCTACCCACATCATGTCATTTCCTCATTTCCATTTCCTAGATGAAGACATAGACAATCAGAAAAGTGAAGTTACTGTCCCAAGAAATTGAGAAGAAAATATAGTGTATTGAGCTTCTACCACATGCCAGACATGTTATCTATGGGTGCTGTGTGTCACAAGGCAGCCTCACAAGGCCAACTCCCCCAGGACAAGAGGCTGTTTCAATTTCTGCTCCTTTCATTCTCATTGTGTAGCATAGTGCCTGATACTTGGTAGCTGCTCAGTAAATACAAATGGCATGAATGAATAACTATTCCATTAAAGACAAGTCACAAAATAAGCTATTGGCAGAGCGTGGCTTAAAATCCAGTCTTCTTGACACCATGTCCTTTCTATTATTCCAAAAACCTGTCCCTAAGTTTTATAACTGGGTTTTTGCTACCACGGACTGGCCCACCAGGAGCGGTGAGACCTGTCAAATTTACTCCTGGGTAAATATGCACCAAAAGGGTGCCTATCTTATCTCAAGTTAAACTTATGGTCTAGCATTTTTGGTAATATCTGGTAATTGCTGCTCCATGTGTCTTTTGAAATGAATGTCACTGAGAGCTATGCTTCACAAATAGTTTGACCAAGGTAAAATCCAGAATCCCAAACAATTCAATCCAAGCACCATCCATGCCCATAGTGGTTTAGAAAATTAAAGGATAGTTTCAAGAAGAGTAATAAGATTAAATAATCTATAACATCATTAAATAAAAATTTTGAAAAAAAAGAAAATAATACATATTTATGCATTATTCATGATAGCAATAATAAAAAGATGCAATTGTATAGCATAAAAATATACAAATTTGCATAAATAAAATTTTTGTGATTATTAAATAAAACACATAATCTATTTAGAATGATGCCTGGAACAAAGAAAGTATCAAAAAAGGTTTGCTATCCTCATTAATATTATTGATCATAGTAATAATTGCATTTGGAATTTGAAGTTAGTGACCCATAGGTAAAAGCCTCAAATGGATTGGATTTGAAATGAGGTTCCTCCAACTTCTAGGTATATGATCTTGAAAAGCTATGTAACACTAAGTTGCAGTCTGCTCATCTATAAAATGAGGATAATAGCTCTCTTTCATGATTGCTGCAAGGCTTACAAAAAGATACCATATGAAGCAACTAACCTTGTGCCTCACAGCAGTAGGAACAAAATAAATGTTGCACTTTTAATAGCTTTATTATAGTTGTTCTCATTTAGTCACAACATTCACATGAGGTATTATTTGTTATGCCCACTTTATTGAAGAGGAAACTGAAGTTAGTAGAGAAAAAATAACTTGAACACATTCACACAGCCTCTTAACGGGACAGAACTCAGATGATGATCTACCATTTCTTAAGCAGTTCGATTTCCACTTCAGCAAAACTGCTTCGCAGAAAATAGCCCTTTCCTGCCACAGCCTAGTAGTGAAAGCTCATAGGTCTGCGTGCAAAATATCCCAGCTAATATGGTGACATTTTTGTTGGAGATTTCCAGAGGCACAGTGCCTTAAACAAGCACTTTTCAAAAGTACATCTTATGAAACAAAACTCTCTTGTGATACTTAGGGGCAAAATGGAGGGGGTTGGTGTCTGTATCTCAATTTGAAATTGCTCTATATACTAACCACTTGTTGTAGATTTAAGTCTCTGATCTCTGTAAGCCTCCACTTACTCATCTGCGAAATTGGGATAATAATAAATACCTTTTATGGTTGCTACCGAATTGAATGTGAAATGCGGCTAATATCACCTACTTGGAATGGCTGCTATAAGGATGATAATAATGCACTCAAAGTGCTTATCAGAAGTCGAGCATGGTAGGCATTCAATAAATTTTGGCTATAAATATGGTCACTTTAACACCTCTCATCACTTTTCTTTTCTTGTTATTTTTCTTTTTGGGGGGTTGGGGGGTGGGGGGAGTCTCACTATGTTGCCCTGATTTGTTTCAAACTTCTGGGCTCAAACGATTACAGGTGCCAGCTACACATCCAGTTTCAGTAAACTAGAGTTGATACAGGACCTGTCTATCACTCGCTTCCCCCCCATCTCTGCAACCTCATTCTTAAATTCACTAATCCATTCATTGTTTCTTTTTCCCTTTCATTTATTAACCAACTGCATACACTGGGGAAAACACATGGCATAGATCAATAATGTGTATGCCAAAGATTTACAGTCCAACAAAGAAGACAAATAATACTCAAGATAGACAATGTTTAGAGCTAAAAGAAAGATGTGTAACAGACACCATGGGTGTGCAACGGAAGGGGGAAATTATCCTTGCCAGAAAGAGAGAGAGGGAAGTTGAGAATGTTTCACATAGAAAATAATCTTTGAAATAGACATCTGAGGTTGAAGAGGAGTTCACAAGGCAGAGAAGTTATATCACTAAACATTGTTACCATTTATCAGTCCTTACAACGTGCCAGACATGTGGAAAATTATAAATCCAAGTGACTGGCTACCAGGGCTGACAGGATGTCCCCCTATCAACCATCTTTTTATTTATTTTAATTTCTTTTTATTTCAGCATATTACAGGGGTACAAATGTTTAGGTTACATATAATGGTTTTGCCCCGCCCAAGTCAGAGCTTGAAGCGTGTCCATACCCCAGATGGTGCGCACTGTACCCATTAGGTGTCAATATACCCACCCCTCCTCCCCACTCCCCCTAGCCTGACACCCCTGTTAACCATCTTGACAAACATCCTGGAAGATGGCTGGCTGCTTCATCCCTAAGTGTCTTCCCTGTGAGCATTGACATCACAAGGCCGTTGGCTTCCATAAATTATTGTTGTTACTTTTGTCTTGTTTTAACTCTGTCCCAACCCACACTTTGACCAAGATTTTAAAAAGAAACTATATAGCATCTGAAGAAGAGGATAATTATCAATGCAAATGGATAAGTTTTTTATTTCTCTATGCCTTTCCTAATTCTGTGTCTTCATTAACACACTACTATGGTCTGAATGTGTCCCCCCGAAATTCATATGTTAAATCCTCACCCCCACAGTGACAGTATTAGGAAATGGGAACTTTGCGGGGTGATTAGGTCATGCTGACATAGCCTTCGTGAATGGGATCAGTGCACTTATAAAAGATGCTCAAGAGAACCCTGCACCTTCCACTACATGAGGATACAGCAAAAAGGTGCCATCTGTGAGACAGAGAGCAGGCCTTCACTAGATACCAGATCTTCCGAGGTCTTGATCTGGACTTCCCAGACTCCAGAATTTGTAAGAAATAAATTCTTGTTGCTTATAAAGCCACCCAGTTTGCAATATTTTGTTACAGCAACCTGAACGGACTAAGACATACACCTTTTTCAATTATAGTTGTCTTTAATATTTATATATGTGCTATTTCAGTTTCTTATGCTAAATTTTAGTGTTGCTTTTAATTTTTTTTAAAAAAAATCATTTCCTCTTTAAACCATGCTGCATACACGATTCATATGCAGTTGTTTTTTGTTTTTCATAAAGGAGGATGCCCTTTTTGTGCCAGGTATGTGTAACACTAATTTTAGCTCATGTCTTCCACTTCATTAAGATTGAAATTAGACCAGTTTCCCTAGAGTATCCCTTAGAGGGAATTAAGATTCCCAGGGTGCTCACATTCTAAAATTTCCTTTTGCTACTGATTTCTTGAGTCTGTTATTACATTGGCCCCCTGATCTGAGTCTTACCACAGCACTTACCCAGCCTTTCTGCATTTCTTCTCCTTTCCAGGGAGATGTGAGGGTTATGGTTAAGGGCTCACATAGTACAGAGCAAATAAGGTATCAAGATGCTCAGCTGAACAAAGGGAACTTTTCAACAATAGATCTTACTGCCCTTAAAATGTGGCTATGTTTATAAATAGCACTTTCCTCTTTCTATTAATCTCTTCTTTTTATAATCTGAGGGGCTAAATATAACTTTCTATATTCTACCTAATTCACACATTCTGTTAACAAATGTTTATTGAGGACCTTCTGTGTGGTGGATGCATTTCTCAGCACTGGTGATATTTTAAGAACAAAGCAAATTATCTACTCTGAGCCTTAGTTTTTTTTTTTCATTTATAAAGAAGTGGAGGTATAATAGCTACCTTGAATTTTTGTTATAAGGATCAAATAAGATTTGCACATAAAGCACACAACAAAGTGCCTGACATATGTCTAATAATATCATCTCCAACAAAATGAATAACAACATTAAAGGGAAGCCTAAAATTGGGAGAACACTGGGGGAAAAATTTACCTTCTACCAGTGGTGGCAAGGGTAGTAGTGTTTAGGAGACAGATAATAAAGAAAGAACCAAAAAAAATATGATAAAGTATGTAAGTGCCAGGAAAACAGAGCATAGAGAAGTTGGTAGGGAGTGGGAGAACTACAGAACAAATTTACATTTAAACGTTTGAGACATGCCCACAAACTACTTCATAGCATGCATAGTGACAATTGCAAAAATCTGCAGGAAAGAATGCCCATAGGGAAAATCTTTCATACTTGATAGAGAGTTATATCAGAGTGTCTTTATAGGAGGAATTAATCTTTGTTTTTTTTAATCTTTTGGAATAATTTCCTTTTTGCTTTTTGTGAAAAAATACAACTCACTCTGATAATAAAAGGTATAATTATTACGATGAGTATAAACTGACAAGCTCTGAGACACACATCAAATTTGAAGTGAGAAAACTGCCACAGAGTCACAGTCTTGTAATCCAGGCTACAAGGTGTTAGAAACGGACATGATGGTGACCCTGAAATGGCAACCTACCACGTGATAACTCTGAACAAAGGAATAGCCCATTTCCTGCAACAGACAACAGAAACAAAAATCACCCTCTATTTCTTTGTAGAAGGGATTTTCTTCTGGTCCATTTGCATTTACTACAGAATTTGCACATCTGGAAAGGATTGACAGACTGGGTCCCTGGGCCTAGGTGTGCTTTTGGAATGAAATCTCTTCCTTCAGGTGGGAATCAAAAACAAAAAAAGAGAGGTTGGCAGGTTGCTTAGCTGGATGAAAGACTCCTGTTGATATTCCTTAACCAGGATACCTCTTTTTGGCAGTTTACTGAATGGAAGTGAGGAAGGAAATTAGAAGGATCTCCTGTTTTACTCAATAACTGAAGTGGTTACAAAAACGCACCACCATAGCGGTGGAATAAATTCTAACGCACAAACAAGACTGACCAACAGAATGCTTTCTCCTTAGTATAATATTTTAACAGGCTCCCTGATACCTTCCCCCTCCCATTCTTCCATCACTTGGCTTCTCCCTATTGATTTCTTCCATTACTGACCCCCACAGGTGCCTTTGGGAACCTTTGAGGTACAGTATGTCCTTAGCCAACAGAATGCAAGGAGCCCAATTCAGTAACTTGGGTGACTTATCAGTAAGTCATTTTTACTTTTTTTCCATTGTTACCCACTATCTCTGCCCTAGAAAATGAACTTTATTCCTATTTTTTGACTAAACTCCCCCTCTTAGACCATTTCTGAGAATTTTTTCATCTTTCTCCCCAAGTCTAAGCTTCTCTCTTATTACTATTGCTGCTGCTATTGTTGTTGTTTTTATAATGATGATGATGAGAGAGAGTGGTAATATATGTCAGACATTTATGTCTTTTATGCATATATTCTTTATTTAATCCTCACAAGAAAAATTCAAGGTAGCTATTTTTAGCTTGTGTCTATTGCACATGGAATTATGTATATGGCTTCTGAAGAATAGAGTTAACCTCAATCAGATTAATAAGAAACTCAACCCACAAAATTTTTGAGTAACATTTACTTACTTGCACTTAAAAAAAGTAGAATTCAAAATGAAAAGAGGCCACTAGTTCCCCAAATTTCAAAAGAAGCAAAGCTACTTGAACACATAGAAAACTAATTACATCTTAGTGGACATAGATAGAAGCCCACAGCTCAGAACCAAGAGCAGAAGAGAACAGAGGACAAAAGAATTATTCTCAGGGGGCGGAAGTTGACCCTAATCTAAGAATATATTCTTTCCCTAGGGTAGAAGAACCTGAACTCGAATATATGGGCCCTTTGAACTTGATGCCGCAATCAGAATGAGACATTTATGGGTTCTGCAGTGGAGTTAAGCATACTTTGCATGTAAAAGAAATGTGAATAATTTGTGGCCACAGAGCCAGAAATTTATCAAGTTTACAAGTAAATTGTGATAAATTGCAAAATATAGCCATATTCTTCCATTCCTATTGTACAAGCCTCTTTGTAGTGTGACTTTGCCATTTTCCTCATCAAGATGTGGACTCTACTTTTTCACCTCTTGCATCTGGGCTGTCCTGCGACTAGCTTTGACCAACTGAATATGGAGGAAGTGACATTATGTGACTTCAAAGCCAAGGCCTCCAGACGCATTGCAATTTCTTCCCTGTCTCAAAAGCTGAAACCACCATGCTGTGAAAAGACCAGGATTGAAAAACAGAGTGGGAGAGAGAGGTTGGTCATCTGCGCCATTTTATTCACCCTTTCTCATCCATCAGATGACTGCGGCTGCCTGAGTAAGCCCAGGTGAAACCTGCAAAACCATGCCATCCATCTGTGCAATCATGAGGGAAAAAATTGTTTAAGCCACTAAGTTTTAGGGTTTAGTTTGGTGGAAACACTGTGTGATACATGTGAAATTTCTTAGCTTTCATCTATTTCTAACTCTTCTACCATGGAAAAATAATAACATCATTTTTTACCTTCTTTCCAGGGATATTAAGATAATTAAAAGAGATCCTGAGTATTTGAGTAAAGCTGAAAACAATGCTTTAATTTATGCTGCTGCTTACATTTTTCAAAATTACGTTTAAGGGATATTATTCACTAATTATAAATCTTGGCTACAAATGTCTCAGAAGAAACATCTGAATCAACAGTAGTAAGAAAGTGATAAGTAACTCAAGAGAAGGTTAGGAGGGATGAAGGAAGAAAGGAAGAAAGGAAGGAAGGGAAGGAGGGAGGGAGGGAGGAAGTGAGAGAGGGAGGGAAAAGAAAACCAAAATTAACTCTGAAGTATCATCCCAAACAAATTGGCTGAAATTAATAGAAATATTATTTTTTACTGAAGTATAAAGTTTAAGGTGAGTTAAACCTTGATGTCACAGAAGCACAGGTATCAGCATTAGAAAGATTTTAAAAGACATACATGAGAGTCAACATCCTATAAAGAATTCAGGCCAGTGAGTATCTAGGCTCAGTTGCACACATTCAGAAACAACCTGCTTTCTCCCTAAGGGATATATTTTAATTCAATGCAATTAAAAAAGGTTAGATTGTCCCTTTTTTGCACTGAAATCTTGCAAGTCTGCACAGAAAAAGTTTCATCAAAGACTCATATTTATTTAAATCAGAATTCTTCAAATGTTAATCTCAGATTAGATTGCTCAGCTTCTCCTATGGGTGCTGGAAAATCTTGCACATTTCCAGTCCATTTACTTTGACCTACTAAACCTGAATCTCAGAGAGGGTACATATATATGAATGTTTAAGTCATATGCTAGGTCATTCTCATGTGCCCTAAGGTCTGAGAACCTCTGCTTTTTACTCTAAGCTCCTGAAAGATAGGAACAAAATGTTTGTGCTTGTATTTCCAGCCCTTGGCATAGTGCCTGATATATATATATATATATATATATGAGATATATATATATGAGATATATATATATATATGAGATTTCAATAATTTTTTCTCAAAGAGAGGGGTGAATGGAAGAGTAAATGATAAATGAATGCCATGTGTAAATGATAAATGAATGCCATGTATGGCTCTGAGATTTAAACACTATCATGTCCCATCAGTCTTTGCTTCAGTTTAGATATGCATTTTAAATGGAGCCTAACCACACACCACTTATAACTACCAGGTACAAACATATCTGCAGCTTTATTCTTTGTTCCCACACTCACTACATTCACTGATGTCCCTTCCCAGATTTTGTCACCAGCCCTGTCTAACTATGATCAGGTAAAATTTTAGAAATATGGCCTAATACTTTAGTCCAGTTCCTGGCACATGATAGATGGTTAACACAGTCATTAAAATATTTTATTTTGAAATTGTTGTTCTATTTCCTATTATTTGTTATAATCTTCTCTGAGTAGTTGAGTTTCTGTTCTGATAACTAAGATTTTAGTTAACCTTTTCTTCTGACAAAATATCTATGATTCCAGTCCCATTGCATGGAGACTTGTCAATCTCTTACCAGAATCTTCTGGTAGGAGACCTGACCCCAAACGTACCCAGCCCAGTGTTCAGGTTTCTTTAAACTGTTACCTGGCTCCCTTCTGGCTGCCGTCTCAAACTCGGTAGTGCCCACTCTTGCACAGCCCGATTCTGTGGTCTACTCCTCAGCCCTCCCTGAAGGTAACTGCTGGCCTGAAACCATCGTCTATTCCTATTTCCTCATAATATCATGTCTTAACTCCTTCCACCATTCACTTATAGATCCAGCTTCAGATTCCAGATCTCATTAGCTGAATCCTTCCACTGACATACAATATGGTCACATTCTGAATTGGCTGCTTTATTCATTTCTAGTCCATGGACTAGAGAGCAATGTAAAACAAACAATGGAAGGCTAGGAAATCATTTCTCTAGTTTGATCAGAGAACTAAGAATTTAATTATATCCCATTCTTCCTTTCCAGTTGTGCTTAGAATTTGGAGTCAGCCAGAAA
Organism: Avahi laniger; assembly: GCA_963575035.1. NCBI lineage: Eukaryota > Metazoa > Chordata > Mammalia > Primates > Indriidae > Avahi > Avahi laniger. The sequence continues at coordinate 30,517 of CAUYSK010124328.1, read as the reverse complement.
TGGACTTGAAACCTGCCTCTGCTGTTTATACCAAAAGCTTTACTTAATCCAAGTTCCACCGTCACCTGTAAAATGGGAACGGTATTAATATTCTTAATTAGATTGGTGTTAAAATTTTCTGAGATCATGTGCTTTGCACAGTTCCAGGTACATAGTAAATTCTTGATAAATGGTAGTATTGTTAGAACTCTCTTTCTATATGAATCTTCTCCAGGAGTATATTATCTTACATATGGCAACAGAGTGTTAGGAAAAAGTGTGGGCATTTTTCGGTTTCCTCTAAGATAAGAATGCATCTGTATCATCCCTGGCACATAACTCCTCTTGCCTAAAAATAGGACACCTTCTGCTTTGTGTCAGGATCTATCATAATTCCATTAGCATCTTCTCTGAAAGCCACGACAGCTCAGCAGAACCACTGTATCTGCAGCTTGCTCTTTGACCTCCTAAAGGACCACAGGGTCTGAATTTCATTCCACTTGTTGGTGGAATGAAATTCCATCAGGACATACATCCCTCACAGCTCTCCTTACCCCTTTCATCTTATACCCTACATATATATCACTCTTCTATAGATGGGACGAAGTCACAGAAACCACCATGGCCATGATTATGATAACTGATCAATCCATTCATTCATTTCAAGGAAGTGACTAATTACAAGAAGCTTACAAACATACTGAAAAACACCTTATGCTGGTTAAGAAATTTGCATTCTGGTTTCTCCCTGTGAAAAGAAAAACAGGTGACAGTCCAGGAAAATCATAGGTTGGTAGTTTATGAATAGCTGAATAAATATTACTATTCAGCCCTGATACATAGTCTAATTCAAAAGGGAGCTGCTTCCATTTTTTCCCCCTAAGTATAGGGATCATGGATTTGGTTAATCATAGAAATCATTTAAGGCTTACTGATGGTAAGTTTAAAATAATGACAATAAAAATAATTATGGCTTACATTTGTTAAGTATTCACTGCATATCGTCCATCATATTAAGGGATTAAGATGTACTAAATAACTTAATTTGAAGAAAAGTTGAGGTAGATATCATTCTGATCCCACTTTATAGGAAATGGAAACTCTGGTTCTGGGAGGATAAACACCATGTCTAATGTCCCACGGCCAGTGGGTGGCACAGCCAGGATTCCAACACTGATTATCTGGCTCCACAGCCATGGAATGAGCTCAATACTAGCAAACTTTTTCTGTAAAAGGCCTCATGGTAGAAATGTTAGGTTTTGGGGGCCATAATGTCTCTGTTATAACCACTGGACTCTGCAGAAATAGTGCAAAAACAGACACAGACGATACGTAAACGAATGAGCATGGCCGTGTTCCAATAAAATTTTATTTACAGCAAACAGGGCAGATGCAGAGCCCACCCCTACTCAAGACAATGAGCTGCATTGTTCAAAGTAATCAGGAATCTCCTCTTTTAAATTTGAAACCAAAATTGGTTTTTAATGAAGGTTCCACCTCCCTCACCCCCTTGGGCCCAAACCTTCTCCTTTGGCCGAAGGCTGTGTTAGAATCCCTGCAGGAAGAAGCTGCAATGTTTACTCTTGCTTGAAATGGAGCCAATAGAGAATTAGCCCTTGACCAGCAGCCTTTCAGCCTGGACAAAGCTAGGTCAGTACAAGTATATTTGTTCCATCACCTTTCACCTTTTTGTTATCTCTTTTACATTTCCTATCAACAAAAGAAGGGAAAATAAATGAATACATATTCTTTCAAAGTGAAATCCTTACATGGCCATCCCAACAGGAAGATGACAACAATTCTGACCAACTCTTTCACCTCACTAGTGGTTATTGCACCAGAACTATGGAATAATTGATTGATCGCTATTTATTACAATGTCCTGCTTCATGATTAAGTAATTAGTCATTACTAAGTAGAGAGGCTATATCATGCAGTGAATGGACACTGGAGATAGACCATGTGGGTTCAAATCCTGGCTCTGATCCATGCTGGCTACATGACCTTAGGAAAATTAACTTACTTTTCTGTGTCTCAGCTACATGTCTATAAAAAAAGACAATTGTTAAACTTATAGGGTTTAGTAAGAATTAAATGAGTTAATGTATGCATATTAAGAATTTGGAAAAGTACCTGGTGCATAACAAACATTTACTAAAGATTAGCTACTTTTATTATATTAAACAACGTGGGGAAAACAGTTCTTAATTTTTTTTTTTTTTTTTTAGTAAGGAACTATTGATTGAACTCATACCCTGGACAAAGGTTTTTCTTTAATGTTATTCTGCATAAGACAAAGTTCCAGCCCTAAAGCAGCTTAAAATCTAGTAGCCATTATAACTTTGAGCTATTTCCAGGTGATTTTAGGGAAATGATGTGCCAGATGCATTAGAACAGTGTAGTTGCCTTAATTTGGTTTTCCTTCCTTCTTATATCCCAGTGGCATCCATAGAAAGCTTCATATTTGTACTTCCTGAAAATAGTGAGGAAAACATAAGAGGGTATATTTCAGGTGAAGAAAGAACTAGAATATCATGATTCTGAAGTGAAACATAAACTCCAAAGCTACCAGGACAAATATTGGGGAACTGTAGTACAAAATAGTGACTCTAGTTAAGGTCATGAAATTGCTGTAGCCTCATAATCCCCAATAGGTTAAATTCTTTTATGATAAGTCCTCAATGACATTCATCATTCCTTCATGGAACTGGAATCTAGTGTTTTCAGAAAGCTTTTGTTTGTGATAGTGGTTAAGAATTATGCCATTTCCAATATGTTTAAACTTGAATAACAATCATTATTTCTATAAATTAATTTTCTCATTTGTAAAATAAGTATTCAAATAGTCATGGCTGTTTCATTGTATTATTATGCAATGCAAATGAGATAATGCACGTGGACTGTATAGCATGGGGCTAGTTATAAATTTTTTTTAAAAAGTATTTGTTATTATCTTATCTTCCTCCACAGCGCTCAGAAGTCTCTATTATCCAGAGTCTTTATTACAAAAGAGTATGTCCTGTATTATTCAAGACAGGTTAGCTCCTAAAGGGGGCATATGGTATTTTCTTAGATACTGCAGCAGCCTTCCAAACATGCTGCTCAGATCTCTTGCTATGGGGAGTGTAATTGATTGATAGCCCCAGAAGCTGCCCTTTGGATTTAGTCCCCACATTTATGTCAAGGCCCCACTTCCTGTGGGCTGCTCCCAGCCCATGATGGGAATACTAATGCAGGTCCATCCAGAAAGACACAGTTTTTATTTTCTTTAACCAAAGTATGTTTGGCTTGAGGATACCTCATTAGCCCAGCCAACACTGTCTTAAAACTGTCTCTAGACTGACACTCTTCCTGCCCTGTGCTCCTTCCTCACTCTCTCCTCCACTAGTGTCAAACCTGCATGGTGTGGTGCGAAGGCTGCCCTTCCTCCTCCTGCTCCCACCCTTGATCCTTCACAGACATTTCCTCCAATGAATGCAGTCGAATCCCATCTTACCACCTACTTCCTGGAGGAACCAAAGTGATAACAGAATTGACCTATACAGATCCTGACCTATTAGGGTTTATCTGCCTTACCCTCATTCCTGGCTCTAGTTTTTCACCTTGTTCTATTAATTATTGAATATAAATCAAATCAACTGGACACATGATATAGTTTTCAAGCCTCTGTCTTCTGCTCTCATTTCAAGTTACGACAGCATCTCCCTTTGCAGAAGTCAGTGATTCTGCTAATTTGATCAGCAATACCATTTCTCCTCACCACACCCAAAAGAAACTACTGTGAAAACTAGTACTTCCCTTTTGTAAACTTTCCAGTGAATGCCCAGGCTGTCTGTGAAATCTCTCTGTGCCTCACTGTGACCTTTCAAAATGGTCTGTATAAATCAGCTAAGAGTCAGGAGATACCCGATTGCTTAATGTTTCTTAATGGTGCTTAGTAAAAGCAAGACCCATCGAGACAAATCCTTTATTGCTGGATGGATGGATGGATGGATGGATGGATGGATAGATAGATAGATAGATAGATAGATAGATAGATAGAAGGAGCTTAGAAATAGCTTTTCCAATCTTGGCTTTTTACAATGAGAAGTCCAAGGACAAAGATACCAAGTGACTTTCCTGAAGTCATACACTGAATAGAAATGGGATGAAAAGAAGTACTGTGCTCCCAGAGAAATAAAGAGCCTCAACAGCAGAGGCAGCAGCTTTCTACAGAGCTCCAGCACCCACAACTGAGGAAAATGAGAAGGAATTTGAAGATGGCCTGTGGGGTAAACGGTGCTAAAGGAGAAAAGAATGCATGTTTTTTAAGAAGTTTTGCATAAAGAGGAAAAAAGCTGCTAACAAATTATGACTAAGAATAATGACCTAGACAATCAAGTGCTTAATAAATCAATTTTAGAAATGAAAAGTTCTTGCTCAAATATTTGCCTACAGGCTCAAATATAACAATGAATGTTCTGATAATCTCCCAATGCAAATACACCACGTAGGCCTTCCAGGTAAGAAGAATATAATTTATGTTAAAGGACACTAATTTTTTTCCTAACAATAAAATTGGATCATTTATCCTTAAAATTGTTACTTTTTCCCCATAAACAGTAATGAACACAATGTCTTTCTTTTTTCCCAGAGGGTGAAAGAGTTATCTTTTTATCTTCGTCATGCACAGTTCTCTACTTCAACATTAACATATCCATGCTAACACAAGGAAATTTTTCTCCCCAAGAGGACAATATGTTTCATTTTTTAATGTTACATTGGTTATTTTCATTTCTTAGACCAATGATCTACAAACTCTAGCAACCCTATCATACACAACTATCAGTAAAATTTTTTGACCATACATTTCCCAATAAATATACATTGATTTATTTATAAAGTATACGCATATACTATGCTAGTTAAATGGATTGTGAATACAACAATACTTAAACCAAAATAGTATGTTAAGGAAAGATGAAATAAATATTAATGAAAGGTCTTATATTTTTAGTTCTCTCCCTCATAGATCATCTTTCAAAAAATTTTTTAATTATTATGTATACATAATAGTTGTATATCTTTATAGGGCATATGTGATGTTTTGATACAGGCATACAATGTGAATTAATCAAATCAGGGTAATTGGGGTATCCATCACTTCAGGCATTCAACATTTCTTTGTGTTAGGAACATTCCAACTCTACTCTTTTAGTTATTTTAAAGTATACCCTCGCTGATTGTTGATTATAGTCAGAGAATAGAATGATGGTTACCAGAGGCTGGGAGGGATAGGAGGAGGGCGGATAAAGTGGAGATGGCTAATGGGTGCAAAAATGGAGTTAGATAGTTAGAATGAACGATATTTAATACCACCTCATAGATCATCTTAATATCTCACTTTTTAGAACACTAGTCTATTTCACGAAAGTAGAAATGAAAATCCTCTATATTTCATCAAAAACAAAATTCTATTTCCTTTTCTTCATAGTCACATTTCTATCCAGATGATTCAAACATTTTTTTCTGGTACTATAGCTCTTGACATTTTCTAGGTTACTCATATAGTCTATATCTCCCAACTTCTATATCAGGGCTTACAAACAAGTGGACAATGGTGAAAACCCAACCTATGCATATATTTCATAAGGTCTAAACACAGTTTCTTAAATATCTGAAGTCTACAGTGTATCGGAGGCGAAAGATCTCTGATTTGCATGATACCTACCCCTCCCTCACACCTGTCAGGCTTCACCCATTTCCACTGTGGCAAATTAAAAATGGCCACAAATTCTTTGACATTACTTCAAGCTACAGGTGAGTTTATTTCTCTCCATTGGAATACGGGTTAGACCCATGAATTGCTCTCACTAATAGAATGCAGTGGGAAGCGATGTTGTGTAAGTGTATGATATGTGCAGCTTCTATTTTCACACATTTTCTACTGGGTTCCAGGGGCCACTCTGTGGGATGTCAGGCCATGTGGAGGGGCCATGAGCAGGATAACCAATGCTCTCAAGACAATGCCCAGCTGAGCTCCTAGCTGACAAGTATCAACATCTATGAACTATTTAAGTAATCACAGACATTCCAACTGATTCAAGCGTCTGGATTATTAACTGCTGCAGTTGACCCCACATGCAATGGAGGAACCACCTGCTGAGCCCAGTCCACCTACAGAATTTTGAGTGATAAAAAATGGTGGTTACTGTTCCAAGCCACCAAGTCGCAGGGTGAGTTGTTACACAGAAATAGATAACCGAAGCACACGTTATCTTTAAATGACATGTAGCTTGTGATACCTTCCCCATACAAAGTTTTTATTCTAGTTGGGTTCATCTAGTGTTGAGTTTCTCATCTGATGTCACATGTGTATTCTCCGTATCTTTGCTTATGATACTTTCCCAAAGATGCTGTGCACCTATGCAAATTCTAACCATCTTTCAAAGCAGAGCTGGTTGCACAGTCTATAATATCTCCCATGTCCTAATTAAGTAATCATGGATGAATTGCTTTATTTCCCTAACCCTTAGTTTATACTATAGAATGTGAATAGTATCTCTTGAAGGAAGATTGAATGATATGTTGCCTATAAGGAGATTAACAGAATGTCTGGCCCACAGTAAGTAGTCAATGAAGACTAACTATTATTGAGACCCACTTAAAGCATTTAAACAGTATTTATCTTTATTTAATCTAGTGTTCTTTAGCTGAGTGATTACCCATGTCTGCAACTCTGCTTCCAAAGATGTGAGTGAATTCATTTTTATCCCTTCAAACCTTGGCTCTGAGTAGATCAATAAAGAGAGTTTCTATCAAAGAGCTAAGATTCTTCTTTCACAGAAGAAGTATTTTGGTCTTCAGAGGCCCGGTAAGTAGTAGAAAGTCAAGGCAGATATGTTGAATTAATGCATAAATGAACAAACTAGAAGACACAGCTACCTTCACCCGAAAATGAGGAAAAATCATTTCAGATGCTCTATGCTTTATAATGTGTTACCAACATCTTATATTTCATTCACAAATTGGATGATCATTAACCAAATTATTTGTGATACGTTCCATGTTATGTCATCTTATAAAAGGTGTAATCCATGAATGTATGCAAAGGAATTGAATTTCATCAAGTCTGTCCTTTAAGAAACATTCTCAGAATCCATGAGAGCCTCTGCGTCATTTAATGATCTTGTTGTGTAGCCTAAGATGATACCTAGAAGATGCAAGAATTTCACATCATTTCTACCTTTTGGGTTTCACTCTTACATGGCCCCTCTCACTGTACAAGAGTTCCAGACACTCTATCACCCTAGAAAATGAAGAACAGCAGAGGAGGTAACTCTTTAGAAGTTAGGTTAACACATACCCAAGTAGAGTACCAGGACAACAGCTTATAAATGCAGAGATCTCTTGCTTATGGATGGTAACATGCTATTGAAATCAGATGTTCTGTGAAAAAACAAAATCCAAACAAAATAAAATAATACTATGAAGTCTATTTTCTATTATTTTATTTAGGAAAACGTATAATGTATTGTTCCTCAACTCAAAGCTCACAACATATTTCTAAAATATGATTAAAACCAAGAAAAATACTTCAAATATAACTATCGAATAATTCATACAGTGTTAAAAAGAAACAATTACATTTAATGCAGTAACATTTTCAGTTCCACTGCAATCACTTTCTCATTTGTTTTGCTTACTTCCCCACAATTTTCATGTGTTTAGGGGGGTCACATTGTACAATTGTTGGCAATAACTTGGCAACAATATGAAAGATTTTCAGGACATGTGCCCAGTGGCAGAGAATGGCTCACCTTGAGTTTAACACTGTGATGCCTTTCATAGCACCTGACGTATCCAAGTTACATATCCCCTTTGTTGATACTCATAATACATTATAGTTTTCAAAACATTTACCATGATTTTGGCATTCTACTAATTATGTTTTAGAATATAACTCAAGACTTTTCTTAAACATAATTTTGCTTGAAATGTTACATTGTGTTCTGGGGACAAAATTATAAATTTTCTGATGTAAATATAGGCTGAAAAATGTTACATTGAGAGTTTTGAAGGCTCTATGAAGTTTGGATATTATTAATAAGTAGTAAAAAGTATTATTCCATCAGGAAATATTATCTGAGGACACTCTCTGCAGGGCATACTTGTGCAATGTTGCCTAGAATTATAAAGAGATAGTCTCTATGCTGAAAATATATAAATTAATGTGGATTTTTTTTTTTTTGCCTCTTAACATTAATACCTCACAACTCTACTTCATTTAGGGAAACTCTCCTCATTATTGTTAGTTTGTATGACTGCAATGGGACCGGCCATACCTCTTGGTCCCTGGCCAGGCCAATCACAACACATTAAATCTATGGCCACAATTCATATTCATGGATAGTGAGGTAAATATTAAATTTGTGATCCAAGCCAATATAATGATATTCAATTTCAGGTTTCTTTGTGTGTTTGTTTTGTTTAGAGTAGGAATACTATTAGAATTTAAAAATCCCCCTTTTTTTTGCTGGACGGCTAAACTGTAAGGAGGCTTATATGCTTCATGGATCGAGCCTGTCTAGAAATGGAGTCAACATAGATGAATGCAAAACAAAAACAGATCATCACCTAAGTCCAGCTATTCCTAAAGTCAGTTACCCCTGGAATTTTAGGCTACATACTTTTTTTTTTGTATAAGCCATTCTGACTTAGAATGTCAGGCAGGAGGTATAAGCAAGACTGTGGTAACAAGTAAACCGTATAATCTCGGTGTCTTAACAGAACAAAGATTTGTTTCTCATTGACATGAAATCTAATTTGAATCAAACAACTTTCCAAGGCAGTACTTCTCCACGCAGGGACTCAAGGATCCAGGCTAATTCAACTTGTAGCCTGGAAAGTTACCACCAAAGGGGAGGAGACAGCATGAGGTAACACACTGTTTCTAAATGCTCTGGATTAGATGCTACACACATCATTTCAGCTTAGGCTCCATTGGCTAAAACTTGTCACATGGCATTCGTGTCCAAAAAATATGGGAGAATCCAACACTGAGCAATACTATCTGCCATCAAAATTGCTTTTGGATATTTTTAACCAAAAATGTCCTAAAACAGAAATTTTTTTTCAAGATAATTATAGATATTTCTTTTCCCGTAATTTTCTACTAGAAAGATTGACAAAGAAAGGAACGAGGATGAAATGTGGTGAGGAAGGTAAAACTGAGTGTCTTTGGAAAGCATGTGCTCTAAAAGAAATATTGTATAAGTATCTAACATGACTCATCTGATGGATGCACACTAGCTACTATCTATCTTGCTGCTTTTCAGAAATAATAATATTTGCTCAACCATTATAGCAGTATGTTCTTGCACCTCAGTATACCACCCCACAACATCTAATAACCACCTTCATCTAGTTTTCCATCCTAGTATCAATCATACTTTGTAGTTGAGAAATGACGATGGCAACTTGGACTCAGCTATGAGCCACAGGACTTTGTGATTTCATTCATCTTTATCAGCTCCACTATCAACTTTGCTGCCATTTTCAGCAGCATCACCAGCTTCTCAGCCACCAAGCCATGCTATTACACAGTTTAACCATTTCAGCTTAATTTATGCAACACAGTTTAGCAACACTTCCTCTCCATTCTTACTGACAGTATTCAACCCAGCCCTCATCACCTTACCCCTGGTTCAGTTCAATATCCTTCTTTGTGGTTCTCTTGATAGTTGGCTCACTCCTCTCTGATCTATTTACACACCCTTGCCAGACCTATGTTACACAAACACCCACAGTATATTCCTTCATATTATTTAGTTGATTTCCCAGTGGATCTCCATTTTCTACCAAATGCAATATAAACTTAAGTTCCTCATTTTCCTAATATGGCCCCATCCTTTCTACCCAAACTAATGATACATTCTTTTAAACATTTACCTGCTATTCTAGAACAGGCTGTCTCCAAATAATTTTGTGTAGAATACAGATGGTCCCTGACTTCTGATGGTTCAACTTACAATTATTCCACTTTATGATGTTGTATAAGTGATATGCATTCAGTAGAAACTGTACTTCGAGTACCCATACAATCATTCTGTTTTTCACTTTCAGTATTCAGTAAATTACATGAGATATTCAACACTTCCTTATAAAATAGGCTTTGCATGTGCTGATTTTGCTCAACTGTAGGCTAGGCTACAATGTTCAGTAGGTTAGGGTTATTAAGCCCATTTTTGACTTAACTATGTTTTCAACTTACAGTGGGTTTATTGGAACATAATGACATCATAAGTCAAGGAGCATCAGTATTCTGAGTGATTTTGACTGCAAGGTCTGCCAGTTCTACAGAAGCTGGTTGGGAAGAAAAAAAGTCTGTGATCCTGTATCAAGGAAATACTCCGAGCAGTAGACTTGGACTCCAAGGTGAGTAATCAGCAGGCTATTTAAGAATGTTCAGAGATATGGTAAACTCACTCATCAAATTTAAAGAAGTCTAACCTGATAGACCAAGTACTAGAGTAGAACTTTCTAGAATAATGAATTATTTGAAAAGGATTTTGAATGTTCATAACACAAAGAAATGATAAATGTTCAAGGTGATGGATGAGCTAATTACTCTGATTTTATCATCACACATGTAAATATGTATCTAAATATCACTCTGTATCCAATAAATATGCATGATTAGTACACATCAATTAAAAATAAAAGAAAAAAGAAAACAAAAGCAAAATCTCAATATCACATCTTGAACATAATTAGATCACTGAATTATACTTTTTAAAAGGATGAACTTCATCTTAAGTGAATTATATGTCAATGATGCTGTATTCACATAATTACATCTTCATTTGAATACAACCTTCAGTGCCAGATGTACAAGCTACAGTCATATTTCTAGAACTTTAGTGTGGCATTTTCTCAAACTTAAAAATTATGAAAATTTCTTCACTTCCAAAGTCCATGATCTTACACATGGGGATTATGATTTCATAAGTCTAAAGCTGGATTCTGAAACATGTGCTTATATTAATCAGTCTAGGAGACTCTGTGGGTATCCCAAGTCCCATACTTAAAAAAATAATAATAATAAAAACACTAGTTTATCCAGCAGCCAGTCCTAGGAAGAGAAGCTGACCATAGCTGGGGAGGTCATCAAAGTCCCAGCTGAATGCATTACTCAGCGAAAAATTCAAGATTTTATGACCCAGAGCCAAATCAGGAAAACAAGAAAGACATATTTCATTCAGACTATGCAAATAGGGCTGATGCAATGGTTAGGGGAAGGTTGCATCTCATTAACTATAAAATCACTCTCAAGCTGACTTGAAGAATTCAAATGATCAGGATTTATATAAGGCTTACTACAGCAAGACTAATTTAGGTCCCACTTATTCATAGATGTGATAAGCTGTCCATTTTGGATTCAATTGACTCAGCAACTAGAATAGGTAGCTTCAGGTTGAAGACGTCAGGGCTTGCAGTTGGAAAAGGCTGGAAATAAGGAATGAGTAACAGTACAAACACCCACCCTCATTCCTGCTTCCTGACATCAGGAGCCTGAATTTGCTCAAATACCTTCTCCTGAGGAGAGTGCCCAGTGACTAGGAATTAAAGAGAAAAAATGTATGCCTGGAAGGTAGATTCTGGATATTTACAAGCTGCTGACCAGCATGATCTGTGATGTCAAAAGCAAGTTTGAGAGAAGATGGACTCGAAAGGGTCATACAGTGATGCCTAGAACTTACCAAGAAATGAAACTATTTTTTCCAGGAAGAAGGCAAGGAATGACACTTGAGAAGTAGTTCAGAAATTAAGAATCAGAAGAATGGGTTCAGTCAAAGGGAGAAAATGGCAGCTTTTTTATACCATTCTTTGATGCCACAATTTAAGTCATGACTTGAATCAAAGTCATTTTAAAAGTCACTACTCAACATATGACATAAGACTCCATGCTTTCTAGCTATTTTTTATTCCTTTTTATCAAGACTTTATGGCAAGGATCACCTATCCTATGTCATTTATCCCTAAATTGTTTCCTTTCCCTTACTAGTCTATCATGTATTCATTAGTAGACATTTATTGAACTCTTTATTGTACTAAAGTGGCAAGGAAAAATTACTTTTCTCAAAGGGCTTAGAGTCCAATATAACTACTTCTTTACCCCAAATAAATAATAAAAAAAAAAGTGTTTTAGTTGATAACTGGACCATATCTCCCAGCTGTGTTCACTTTCACAAACACTTTCACAAAGACTCAATGTTATCTTTGAATATATTTTTGCTAAAGGAATCTCAAACATATTTATTAAACACTGACTTTCTTTTGAAAATATTTTGGGTGCCATGAGTTAGGTTATGTCTCAGGATGGCCAGGTCTTATATCTACAGCAATTCTACAATATCCACAATCAGTTTGAAAGTTTTTACTGAAATGAAAAATAGATTCCATTTTTAAAAATTTATTTAATGAGTGAGTTTTGAATATTGAATAAACTGACTGGTGTGTTTCCAAGACAGAAGAGGTTTGAATGGTAGGTACCAGGCAGGTTCTTTTAGGTAGATTCATTCAAAAGGAACACCTGAGTGTCACCATGTACACATGCAGATGAGATCCAAGTGGACATAAGTTTAAAAAAGAAAGGAAAACTAACAGTGAATTAGCTGTTTGACACAAACAGCCTAAACAAGAGAGCTGAGAGATGGAATTTTTAACTTTTCAATCTGTTTCAGAAAAACATAGTACCTAATTGTCTGCCTCTACTCATTATATGCACTAGCAGAAAGTTAGGAATTGGATTTACAATTACATAAATTATTCGCCATCCTGCTATTTGTTATTATCAACCAATTTTAGTAGATTTCTATGGCCATTGGGCAATGTCAGTTATGGAGCAAATAATAGAATCTGGGACACAGTGAGGTGCACTGTGTTTTGATAAAATTAATGTTGATCTCCCTCAATCTTGTAATTATCATCATATTTGAATCTGGGCCTTCCCAGCAAAGGAAAAAAAGGCTTTACTTCCTATACTTCCTATGAGCACTACGCTTAGAGACAAAAATGCATCTGAAATGTCTTTGGTAGGACAACTGGCGATGGTACTATAGACTTTATCTTCTAAGACCATTAACTCTATCAGACTGAGAATGTTCAGAGTCTCAAATACGTGAATTATTTAGTCAAATGTCTTCTTAACCATTATTATAATACTGGGCTGTTATGCCAAAATAATACATGAAATGAGACTAGTTTAGGAAAAAAAAAAATAGGGCTCTTCAGGTCTATGAAAAACATTATTCAGACTTGGTGGGTTTTCCTGAGAGGATGATTTTAAATGATGTTACATGACTATATTCTGTTTAGGAGACTAAGAATGTCTCTTTGTGGAGATGATTCATAACTCATCTCAAAATACTAAGGAACTACAAACACCAAATACCATATGCTACCTATTATTGTAACTAGACATGTTATAGATAAATATAATGACTTAGCTCAAACCAGACTAAGTGTATGCCAAAGCCCCAACTAAAGGATCACTAGGGGACAAGGTCAAAGGAGTCCTCGGGTGATTTCTCACGAGGCCAGAACTTGCCTGGAAGAATGAGAAACATGGTAGAGTTTTGTAAGGGCCTACGCATGTAAATGGGTCAACTGAAAGAGAGACATTATTAATAAAGAAAAGTAGAAGAAAAAATGTAATATAAGAAATGTTTCATGTTATATGAAGGAGTAACTATCCGATTTAAAAGTGAAGATCAGTAGATGGACCAAAACAGATTGATATTGAGTCAATTGTGCATGTTGCCAGGAGCGGAAGGAGAGCAAATTTTGCCTGGACATCCCTCTAGTTCTAATGTACAGGAATCATAAACTACTGTGGAGCATCCAGTGGAACGAAACTGTTCCAGAGGCCAGACCTATCAAAAGCGCTATCATGGTCACCTTTCAACCACATTGTCTTGCTTTTTGACACCACGGCATAAGTAAATGAATGCCGCCTCAATAAGAAGGCCTATAAGAGAGGGGGGAAAAATGAGGCTATATCCTTTTATTTATTCAATTCCTTCAGGAAACAAATACCATGACAGAATTATAAATGAAAGAGATTTAGTAGGGAAAAGCCAGTGAAAAATAAAGGGAAGGAGGAACAAGAGTAGGCAGGGACTGCCTTTAGACTGACACAGTTCTGACACCAGTGAAGGGAGGGAGGACGGAAGGGGTGTGCTTGAGTGTCATACTGCACTGTAGTTCTGAGAAAGTCTCTGCTAGCTCAATGAGAAGCCCAGAGCAGAAATTTCCCATTACAGGTGCCCTGCATTTAGCATAAATGGCCAGGATCTAGTATCCCTACTGGATTCAGTTACTGGATAAGGGGGGATCATGGCTGTGGTGTGAACAATGCAGTAGATTCCAATAACAGTGTAGCTGGAGACCACTATAATCCTGGTAGGATCTTCTCTCTTAAGGTGAAATCTGAGCAGCAGAACTCTGTTGCTGCCCTAAACCACCCCTTGCTCTGCACAGATTCACTTCTCCATGTAAATTTAAAGTAGTTCCTCCATTTTTCCTTTAACCCTCTCTTTATAAAAGGAAACTTTAGAGAGAGAGGTTAGTAGATGAACTACATCCCCATTACTGCAGTTTGTCTTGGGACTACAACTGGTAATCACCTCCCTCCTATTCTATCCATTCTGAATTCTTTTATCTCCATAGGTCTTGGTAGCTTACCTGCTGTCCGCTAACCCTTCATTTCTGCAGGGTCTAAGTGGGTGGTAATCAGACACATCTCAGGCTAGTGGACTTTCATAAGATAGTTCACACTCACAGCTGTACAAAGGAATACCAAGAGACAACCAAGTAGATCACAGGTGTCCCATACATATTCTTCTTTGCCTCAAGATATGAAACAAATCCTATCTTCTATTGATCAGGATCAATTATTGTGGCCAAGACCGTGGCTTTTCTTACTTGTCAGTCTCTATTTAAGAGTCCGAAGTTCTTTGGCAGCAGCCATAATATATAGTTCCATGAGATCTTCCCTGTCCTCTAGCAAGAGTGTTCCTCCTCTGGGGAACCAAGATCTCTAAACCTACATATCCCAGAGTTTCAGAGATGAGATATATAAAGTATCCCAGTGGATCAAGAATGTAATGGCAAAAAAAGTAAAAAACAAACAGAGAAAAGATCTATGGATACATTAAACCACTATATTCTACCAGATCACACTCTCTCCTTGTGCAAGTCTGTTTCTATTAAACCACAGAGAGCTGAGTTGGATCTTAAATAGAAAATTTGTATATTAAAACAATAAATTGGCAGAAAGCTATCAAGTAACCTTATTCTCTCAGACCATTTCAAATACGTATTATGAAATAAATAGTGTGAGACATTTTTCAAAGTGTCTAATTTAAAGGGCTTCCTGGGATACAAATGACCATTTCTCCAACTTCAGTGTTCTGAAAGGACATGATACAGATGAAAATAAGATACATCATTCATTCCTTTATTATCCATATGCCCACATTCTCATTTTTCCAGAGGAACAATGACATTTTCCCAATTTCCTGGTTAGTATATTCTTCTTTAAGCTTGCTAAAGGACTTCTGTACTCTCTCCCCTCCTAATTGTCACTTCTTTCTGTGTATTCTGGATTCACAGCCTCCTCTGAGAGTCTCCTCCTGGTGCTCATGTATTAAACATAAACTTCTCTTTTCTGAGCCTCACTTAGTAAAATGTTTATTTAACACCTCCACTGTAAAGTATTTTCTCATTTGTAAATCCGTACATGCAAAATAGTCTTAGTGCCTCCTCTGTGACTAACAGAAAGAATAGCGGTGAAAAGATTAGAAAGACCTTTGGGCCGGGTGCGGTGGCTCACACCTGTAATCCTAGCACTCTGGGAGGCCAAGGCAGGAGGATTATTTGAGCTCAGGAGTTTGAGACCAGCCTGAGCAAGAGCGAGACCCTGTCTCTACTAAAAAAGATAGAAAGAAATTAGATGGACAATTAAAAATATATAGAAAAAATTAGCCGGGTGTGGTGGCACATGGCTGTAGTTCCGGCTGCTTGGGAGGCTGAGGCAGGAGGATCGCTTGAGCCCAGGAGTTTGAGGTTGCTGTGACCTAGGCTGACACCACAGCACTCTAGCCTGGGCAGCAGAGTGAGACTTTGTCTCAAAAAAAAAAAAAAGAAAAAAAGAGCTTTGAGTTTGAAGGGTTTGAGTTCTGTTTCAACAGGTCGAATTGGCATGAGAGTGAGGCAGTTATCTGGTCTTCCTGAGACTTACTTTTATATTTGAAAAATGAAGAGAATAGAAATCCACCAGATGAGTATTTTCTGAAGACAAAATGAGATATAAGATGTAAAAGTCCATTGTAAACTCTGATATGGATTATATGTGGAATGGAGTCATTATTGATAATATAATTACATACAATCCAAAGAAGTACATCATTACTGATTGAATCTTCATGGTCAAAACAATATAGGGAGAAGATATTTGAAGTGAGGTGCACTTTTTGGAATCCTTTTATTTGCAGAAAGGATTCCCTACTAAGCAAATTCTAAAATCAACCAACTTCATCCCTGATTCTTACTTGTATCATCTTGGCCAATTATTTGGAGTTGAGCCACATGTTTTTCATCTATCTGGATTAATGACTCCTGCCTTAATCATTTCTGAAAGTAATTATAAAACCATATGCAATAATAAATAAACCATATACAACACTAAATAAAATTAAAGCATTTCGTACACAATAATGTGACATGCAAATTATAGATTGTATCTTTATTTATATTTTTATGGGTTTGATGATGCTTTTAGAAATCTATCTTAGCTTAGTACCCTACTTAAAAAGTCTTAAAGAAAGTATCCAATGTCATAAATACTTTAAATTTGGTATCAGAAAAAGATTTAAAGCAAATACATTTTTGTTTCAAGTCTCTTTTCTTCTGTCCCTATGTGCTATGTCAATCATATGGTTCCAGGTCAGAGTTGGCCAAAAGAGAAACCCACAAGTGACTTAGAAGGCAGAAGTTGAGACACTATTTGACTGAAAGTTGTTGCAGTCAGACATAGTAAAGACCAACACAGTAAGGACAGGTGAAGAGGTACCCAGCAAATCCAAGCTTGTCCACGTTCTCTTCTGCCCCATATCCAGTTAGTGCCTGACTACAGACTTTGCGGGCCAACAGCAACCTCAGGCCCTACACCAGAGACTTGGCTATAGATCCACAAAGGGGCAGCTTTACATCTGTAGAAACAACAGCTTCCTCCAAGGCAGCAGTTTCCAGGATCCATCAAAAGTTCCCCCTTTGCTGTCCGTATTGGCTCTGATTTGTCCACTCACACCAATGTACTAGGCTGACTCATGAGCCATGGTTACTCTGACCTCTGACTCTTCCTTTTCAGACCTCCACGTCCCCATTTTCTCCTACATTTGTGCATGTGCTAATTTCTATACTAAACCTCCAATTTCCATGAAACTTAAAATGACTCTGTTTCTTGACTGATACAAAGATGCCATAATTCTTATACCTGCTACAAAGCTCTGGACAGAGTTGCTAAATATGTTTTTCAAAAAAGGCATTGGTATCATTAGTTTAAAACCAAGAGGGATTTGTTATTTTTTGATATATGGATTTTATTATTGATAAAGCTTAGTAGCCAAAGTAAATATTTAATTCCCCTGGGTGCTGTGAAACACTTACAGACCCTGTATTAACAAAAGACGTTAGAAACTACTTCCTCTATGTCCGCAGGAGGTAGATGAGGGAACTAATGTCCAGAGGTGTCAAGTGATTTGCCTGAAGTCCCTCAGAGTCAGTGACTTGCTGGTCTGTTAAAAGATTTCTTAAGCCATTCCCTTAACTGACCATAAGAAAATGCAAACTGTCTTACTCAATGGATCCGGTTAATTCAGAATGTGTCTGTTTTAACAGCTTCCTGTTCCTGTCCACGATCCCATACCTTACTCTTCACTCCACTCTCTCTTTATCTCCCAAGCTACCAGCTTCTGTGCCCTGCAAGATGAATAACTTTTTTTTAAAACATATATAAGATTTTTTTTCTCTCCTCCTCATTTTGCACTTAAATAGTAAAATAAACAAGCTCCCAGGCCTGGTAGACATTCAGTGCATTTCTCATAACATGCTCTATTAGTAATATCCATTCTGTGCTAGCTTTGCTTACAGGTTGTTATTTCAAAGATAATGAAATCAGAGAAGGTTGATGTAGATTGGATATTTTTATGAATAAAACTATCAAATGAATGGAGCATGGAAATCTATTCAGGCAGAGGAAATATATTCCATTATAACAAGATGTCAGTGCATGTCGATGGGCAACCGTCTGAATAGAATTGTTAGAATTCAAAGTTTCCAAGGCCTGAAATACCTGCAGGCAGGCTTTTCTTAGGTCAGTGTTGGAAAGTTTTAAAAATGATGCATTGCTTCCCTTAAAACTCATTGGTAACACAGCGGCCTTCTCCAAAGTTAAATCTCGTCTTGCCTAAGAAACGTTTTCTCAAAACAGTGCACCTGTCTTGTATTTTTTCTTTTGCCCAGGATTTTTTCTGGATGACTTTTATTTATTATAACTAGATAATGGCAAATTCAGTCATTTATTTTAATAAGATTTTTTAACTACAAATTTAATTTTTCATTATTTATTCTGACAACATTTACTATCTCGTTTATATGAGACTTGATGGAAAGTGTTAGGGGTTTGGAGTCAAAGTCCACCCCACTCTAATTTTTGTGAGAGCAAGAACCTTGTCCTCTTATTCGCCAGTAATACACTTTACGCCTACCACTTACCTAATACGGAACAAATGCACAATAAATAAATGATTTTTTATTGATCAAATGAAAGAATAAATATTCTCTGGTTGCAAATTTTTCACAGTCTGGTGGAGATAATTACAATGTCTATAGTAAGTATGATAATAGTGATATAAATACAGAGTTGGGGCTGAGGGGAGGGAAAGTCTAATTGATGTTCCGAACTCAAGAGTTCCACTATAAAAAGTGAGTTGGTGTCTTTTTGAAAGAAACTCACCTACAGTGAAACAGTAAAGGAGAAAGTCACACTTCATCTCAGTCTGGCAGGGCAAGAGAAGAGAAGAATGTTAAAACATAAAAGGACCCAAGATATGTTGTACAAAATGCTACTTTTGGTATTTTCTATCATTCACAGAGACGTCAAAAAACCAAAAAGAACTGACATACGTAAGAGTGAATGGCTTTGCTAGAAATTTGGAGGGACTTTACAGAATGCAAGGAGGTCTTGTATTCTAACTCACCAGCCTGGTTGGAACATATTTGAGCCTCTTCCAAATAGATAGAACAATAAAAACAACAACTGGCCAAAAGCCAGCTAACCAAACAAAATAAAACCCACTTCATAAGACCCATACATTTTACCTGTATCTTTATTGGCTTTGTCAATGAATAAGGGGTTGAATATAAAAGGAATGGGTAAAACATATAAAGATTTATGTCCTGGCAAAAGAGACACAGAGCAAATCAACAAGTTCATGCTAATGGGCTGCCGAAGCATTTTGTATATTTACAATAAGGTCTAAAACTACAGACTCTGCTGGTAAATCATAAACATTTTAAATTCAGTTAGAAAATCAAGAATATCTGGAGTAGTAGGAAAAATATGAAGCTTAAATCTAAAATTAAACCCACAAGTATAAACAATTCAAGCAAGAGCCAGGTGTTGGATGCAAAAATCAACTAAAATTTTAGCGACTTCAGTGTTATTTTAGCTAGCAGGAATCATTTCAGGAGGCTAGAAGGCACAGCTTGCCATATCCAAGAGACTGAGCTAACATCCCAAACTTAGAATAGAGCCTTTCCTGGTTATGCTGTTGGTATTTTAAGAAACATGACAGCCCCATCTGCCATCCATATGAGAAATCACTCTTTCCAAGATGTCACTGAATTTATGCTTATAACCCCAAACTAACAGGAAAAGGAAATATCATTCTCCCCCATCTCCTTCCAAGAAAGGTTTAATGTGCAAAAGTCTAGCACTCTTTCCAAGAAGATAACCAAAGATTTTTTTCTGCAAATATATATCAAAGTATATCAATATCCAAGAGCAAAGAGGTAGAAAAGAGTAGCAATACCCACAATGATTATTTTTAACCTAAAATTTCTTTGCCAAACCTTCACTAATCACTCCACATGCATTATTTCATTTAATCCTTACAAGGAATCTAGGAATACAGTTATAACTGTAATCATTTAGCAGATAAAGAAATCCTTAGAGAAGTTAAGATACGGGTTCAATCCACAACAATTGCAAAGTTACAGAACTGGTATTCAATTTCACATTTTTCTGATGCCAAATTTCCTGTTCTTAACTATTCTGACATGATGTCTTTATAATCACATCACATCCTTGATATAAATTTTTGACAGCTTCCATTATGAGTAGCAAAATTCCTCATTCTTCTATAAGCTGAATATGGATAGAATTTTGGGTGTCTATGAACATGAACCAGGAAAAAATTATATCTTTATTTTCACCAACCTCTCATGCACATTAGCATATTTTTCAGTTATGAATGTTGGCCAAAAACACAACAGTATCAATAGTACCTCTATCTTTGTCATTTATAGAAACCAGAGATATTTTCACATTATTTTATAGTTGCAAATATATCAAAATTTTTTTGTCATCACCATTTTTGTAATTATTTTAGCTGTTAGACATACCGCTAACTCTTGTTACTTAATGCATTAATAAAGAAGCACAGGCCGGGCGCAGTGGCTCACGCCTGTAATCCTAGCACTCTGGGAGGCCGAGGCGGGCAGATTGTTTGAGCTCAGGAGTTTGAAACCAGCCTGAGCAAGAGCGAGATCCCGTCTCTACTAAAAATAGAAAGAAATTAATCGGACAACTAAAAATATATAGAAAAACTAGCCGGGCATGGTGGCGCATGCCTGTAGTCCCAGCTACTCAGGAGGCTGAGGCAGAAGGATCGCTTGAGCCCAGGAGTGTGAGGTTGCTGTGAGCTAGGCTGACGCCACGGCACTCTAGCCCAGGCAAAAGAGTGAAACTCTGTCTCAAAAAAAAAAAAAAAAAAAGAAGCGCATATATTATGACATTGCAATTTTTAAGATGTTTTAGTTTAATATAGATGTCTTCCTTTGAAATCCTAATAGTCTTGTTTTATATCATTTAGATATACAATTCTGAGAAGGGCACATAAGTGCATGGCACAAGAAAAAGTAAAAAAAACTCTGATCCATAGGATATAATCCAAACTCTCTTACATGGCACCTAAAACTTTTCATGTAGTCTATTGAAGAAAGAGCATTTCCTGACCCATGCTGAGCCCAAAGTCTTTCTTAATGTTTTTTTCAAGCTGAAATTGGAGATTTACTCAGCCGCTTTGTGGGAATATAATTTGTGAAGATGTTAAGCCCTGTAATCTTTGGTGGCCATGTTTTCCCTAATATGGTCAAAAGAGCCTTTACTATATATAGTAAAAAAGGAATATATATATGTGTATGTGTGTGTGTATATATATATATATATGTATATATATATATATACACACACACATATATATATACACATACATATGTGTGTGTGTGTGTGTGTGTGTGTGTGTAAATAATAAGGTGCAGATAAAGTAAACAAAGAAAGAGAAGAATTATGAAGGCAGAAACCCAGCAGCATTTCGTCCTGGCTTTAGATAACCTTGAGGGTTGACAGAATTCCTTCATTGTCTATAGTTTGGTTGCTGAGCCTTCAACTGAAATACCCTCATATATATTAATACTTAATAAATTCCAATCATTTTCCTAAGTTGGTTCAGGCTGGATTTCTGTTACTGCTAACTAAATGAGGTCCTAGCAATAAACTATATTTTCAATTTTATACACATTTGCCTTCCATTGTGAAGACATGTAAAGAAAGGCCCAGATGACATGAGACTACTTCTATTAAGAAATAGATTATGTTGAACTAGATTGTCATTCTTTTGCTCATTCTCATTTATTGAAATCTACTATATCCTAGAAATTATACTAAAAACTCAGAACAGAGACACAATATATCATCTTTTTCCTTAAAATCAGAAATTATTATATATATAACAAAGATTCTAATAAGTATATCCACAGCAAGTAATAGAAACGGAAACAATAGTTACTTAACCCACCTTGGGGATATCCGAGAAAAGACGGGTAGTAAGGCATGGTTTTTTGGAGCAGACAAAACTTAAGAAATATAAACTGTAAATTTGAAATTACAGATCTTCTGGGGTGGTGCAATTGTGCAACTTGTTTGGTTTTTCATTGTCTTTTTTTTTTTCTGTTTTACTATTAATAGCCACTGTCAGTGGTCCCACTATTTCCTTTATAAGGATTGACAGGAAAGAAATCAGAGAGATACTAATTTCCTTGGCAATTGGTATGTATTTATCTAGGGAACATGTGACTCCTGAAACTGATTGTGTTCCTTTTGCCTTTAGCCATCAGGAATTTTTGGGCCAAGTCTTTGACTCACTTTTGGGAAGCATATGAGAAATTATGTCAGGGACTTCTTTGTGTTAACTTACCATTTCATCTCTTCTCTATTTCCTCTGTTCTGACTTTCATCTTTTTCATCCCTTCATCTTTTGTGTTTTAACCTATGTATTCTTTTCTGCTTTGCCATATTGTCTGCTTTATTTCAAGCAATTACAAAATCCTATTTGAATCTAGAGTGATAATAAATACAAATGTGAATATAATTAAATCAGTAGGACTTTGTTACCTCCATTGCCTTACTGTCTCTCCTTGGACACAATTTTAAATCCTTCTGAATGATCATCCTTGAGCTTTCTCTCCCCTTCCAAGTCCATCTCATATGTCATTAGGTTACATCCTATCGAGTCATTCCTAAAAAAATTACTATGTTAATATCACATTGCTTCTCAAAAAGCTTCCATGACTCCCCATTGTCTACAAACTAAAGTTCAGCCTTCTTCAATGGATCCAATTCAAGGATTTCCATGTAATGGACACACCTTACCTTTCCAATTTGGTCTCTCAACTTTTATCTTTCCATCAACCTGTATTGTAGCCAAACTGGATCAATTACTGTTTCCTCTTTGCGGTCCTGTACTTTCCTCCTTCAACTTTTAGTTAAACTGGTACCTATATCTGGAATGCCTCTTTAATCTCCACACATTTAAATCATATTTATTTATCAAGGACCAGTCCAAATACAACCATCTTCATCTACTCCTAATTCTTCCCAATAGAAATAAAATCTATTTTCTGAGCTTTATTCATAATCTAGTTTAATTATAATTCTGCTATGCTCCCTACTGGTAATTTACCCTATTTTATCTAGTTATATTATTTTTAATATACAACTTTTCTCCCATAATAGTAGTAGAATCAATAGGAATTGAATGTTTATCCCATGTCAAACACTTCTAAACATTTCAATTGAATTGTCTTATTTAATTCTCATACCAATCCTGTGACTTTTAAACTATTATCGTACCATTTTATAGATGAAGAATCTGAAGTGGTAACAACTAGAATGTTTCTTGCAAAGGGTACATTTCTAGAAGGTGAAATTACTAGCCTTCAAACCTAGGCAGTCTGAACTCCAAAACTCATTCTCATCCATGCTCCACTCTTCTCCTGCCCCTAATAGACTGTAAGCTCATTGAAAATAGTTCTAGTTTGCTACAACTTTGTAGTTTACAAAATGCCCAACATCATGCTTTGGATCTAATCAGTGCTATGTGAAGATTTCCATAAAAAGAGTATATAAATCATCTTTAGACATTTACACAGAGATAACAGCATTTGAGACAAAATGAAACAGGAAACAATAGCCTCTTCTCCTAAAAAAATGATGTCTTTTGGAGAAGCATTTTCAGCTGTGAATTTAGATTTTTTATAACTTCTACTAAGCTAAGTATGTAACCTGGTAGCTACACTTAATAATTGCTCAATAAGTGTTAATGGTAATTATGTCTTTTTTCCTTGCTGTTATTATTTTTGTTCTTGATACTACAGTGAGTTAGAAAGGAATACTTAGACTCCCATTGCATATCAGAGAACACTAAGTCTTCAGGTGACTCAGCGATATGGTGAAGATTATTTTCAAATCAAGAACCAAAATCAGTGGCTTTTCATTTCCAAGCTGGGGTTGAGACCAACAGAGCCAGCAACTATAACCTAATCTCAAGAATCACACCTGCTTCTTTAACAAAAAACAGAAATGAAATCCATTCATTACTGGATTACTGGCCTGTGACATATTTAGTAACATTCATAAATTCAATTCCTATCATCTTTATTCATTTATTTAAAACAGAAGTTGTGATGAAAAAATTGAAAACGATTTATGTGCTTAACTAGCACCAGAAAATTCAACTTGTTATGCAACTTCAATTTTTAAATAGCATTTTCTTCCACTTCAGAATCACAAGCTCAGGAAAAATAACCAACCTTTGTTTTGAAGTCCCTTGCTTTTGTCATTTCATGGCAAATTTTAAAATGCTTAAAGATAACATCGTTGATTCATTCTGACTGGGAAGATGAAGCCAGTTTAATAGCAAATGCTGGTATTCCGACTTCAAAAGATAGATAGTGCTAAGTCATTTCCTATTTATGATCTATCATCCTTTCTGAGGAATAAAAAATGTTGCATAGGCTATATGGACAGAAGGGGAAAAATTAAATTTAACAGCTTTCTGCAACAGACATGCCTTTCTTTAGAGACAACTCCAATTAGCTTAACTGTAATAAGAAGTTAATTGTTAGTAGCATTCCCTCTGCCAGCTTTTTTCAAGTTCAGTCCCCAAACAAGCAGACTGCCTTCAAAGTAAATAGAGATTCATTGCAGAGACAGGAAGGCAAGTGGCTCAAGCTGGAAGCAATGACCCAAGTGGTTTATATCCCATTTGATCTCTGACTTTAATTGTGACTATAAACAGATGACAAATTACCCCTGCTTTGAACTCAACAGCTGTCTACTCTTCCCATCTTGGTCCCACGCCCTTCCCCTAACCCTGCCTGATATGATACTCTCCTAGTATTAATATCTCCTACCTGTGTTAGTAACACCATGATCTACCAGTCACCATGTCACTGCATGATCCCTACAAAGGTCTCTGATCAACTGTGCTGGTTCTTCTCCTAATACCTGCCTAGATGCTAAGGAATTAGATCCTTTTCATGTTATTTTTCTACTGCTTCCCTTCCTACTAACAATCTCAATCATTGTGCCATGCAAACTGGAGGGGTTCTGTTTCTTTAAAAGGGAACATGTTGCAACAGGAGTATCATACTATTCATCAGCAACAATATGGCCTCAGATTGTGCAGGGTTTAGGAAACAATCAGATTTCAATAGCACTCCCTCTTTTGAGATGGATAAGCCATCATCTCTGATCAGCATATTTCTGGTCTTGTGAGCATAGCTGAGAAAAGGAACTCAGAACTAGAGTTCTGATAACATCATGTCATAGATTTTTATTGTCCATGGCAAAAACAACTGTCACCATTTTTATTATTTGAGTCAGTTTTATAGTTTCCCCAGTACTAGATGAATGCTGTTTAAAATAGCCTCTGGCTGCTATTGGTTGTTTTTTGTGGCCATAATTATTTTTCAGAGAGAGAAAGAAAGATATAGATATTGAGAGAGAGAAAGAGAGAGAGGGAGAGAGAGAGAATGTAATATAAAGCTTAGCTTTTGGCTGGATTTTAGATAGCAGAGAAATTCTGGAATGATTTTTGAGGATGCCATATCCACTGGAATAGATTTTTTAGATTAAGATAGTATTCTTTAAAGCAAAGGCAAGACCATACATAAAATATGGGAGAAATATTCAACTTATTTTTCTGTTGTTTTGTCTTACCATTTTAAAATTTTATTTTGTATGTATATTGATAAAATGGTAAATATAGATAATTTATGAATAAATCAACGTGCAAATATTGATAGAGGCTCAAAAATGTCTTCCCTATTTTGGTATGCTATCAAAAATGTTTATAAACTGCTGGATTAATACATTACCCAAGAACAGAAAGATGAGAAAGATGCCTAGAGACACAATAACATCCTAGTTATTCACTTTTGTTGGGCCATTTCCCCTTACCCCATGATCTCAAATCCATTTTTTTTAATTTTATATATAATCCAGTCTACCAGGGTAAAATGCAGGGTAGTTGGCATTTCTGTTCATAAAACACTCACCAAACAACTGAAGTATAATCTTCACATTTTTACATTCCTCTACACCAGAAATTGCATAGTCTCCCTAGAATCCTCCCTCTCCTTCGCCATCCAAATATTAACTGCTCATCAAAGACTTTTAATTTTTACCCCTAAATATTGCCTACTGTCTCTCTACTCCATTTGCCCTGCAGCTTTGCCACAATGCACATTGTGATATAGGTGAATGCTGTGTCCCCTGGAATCGTGTGTCACACGATCAGGATGTAAATTCAGTGATTGTGTCTATTGTTACTTTCCTAACTTGGGTACTTATCACTTCTTACCTTAACAGTTGCAATTGTCCTTGCTTCTGTTGCCTTCTTGTAATCCATTTTCCTTAGAGTTATATATCTAAAAGGCAATATTTGATCATGAACTAGAGCCACATTCCTAAAATTCTTCTGTGGCGTACCGTGGCCTTCAAGATTAAGTTGAAGTTCCTTTGCATGGGATACCATGTGTATTCTATCGCCGGAATCTGGGTTCATCTCCTGTCATTCCCCTAACAATTATACTCTTGAAATATTCATTTTTCTGAAGTCTACCTCACATCCATATCCTTTTTTGGGTCTCCATGTATTGTGCACTCTAAATTGTCTAGGATACCCTTCATTCCCCAATCCCAATCTTTATTTGGCTAAGTAACTCCTGTTTTTTTTCCAAGATTCAAGTCTGTTCTCATAGAGTAAGATTTACCTTAACCTTCACACTAGCCTCAGTCCCCCTTCAGAACTCTATCATTACATTTATTATATTTATTCTCATCATAAAATATTCATATGATCAGTTTGTCAGCTTTTTTTCTTAGATTAGGAGTTTTTTGAGATCAAAGACCATCTCTTATTTCTGCATTCCCCATACCTAAAACATAATGTGAGCTCAAAATTATTTATTAAGCTGAATATATCTTTTTATTTCTTCAGAACACCATATGCAACAGGGGATTCAGGTGTTAACCTAAGGCATCCTTAACCACATTCTCAGACAACACATCTCTTCATACTTAGATAGTCCACAGTTTATACTTGTAGGTAGTAAGCCACAAAACAGAATTAAAAAACCCACCCTTTCACAGAAAAAAAAGTTCTTTTATAATATCGAGTATTTTCTAAGGAACATAGATTCCGATAATTCAGTTTCTTTGTTTTGCAGCACTTTGATAGGTTTGGGTTTGCAAGTTTTCCTCAGGAGCTGAGAAGAACTAAATTCCTATGCACAACAGAGGAAAAAATTAGAGCTGGAAAGAACAATTTGGAAAGGAGGAGAAGGAATGAGAGACCCAACCAAGCCAGCAAGATGGTACACAATAGGGTGCTACTCAAGGAGGTGTCACCCTTTGCCCATCCCCCAGCCCGTTCATCTTCAGTTAAGATTACTGATTCATAAAATTTGTGACTTGAGCATATTTCTTGTGGAAACTGGAGAAAATGATAAAAGATAAGCATGTTTATCTGTAAGACTGAGAAGCAGAAAAGAGCATGAGAACAAAAGCCCATAGAGATGAATAACAATTCTCAGAAATTTGGATTTCTTAGGCGTGGAATAAACTGGGATTGAAATCAATCATATCTAGATCTCTGAGA
This sequence comes from Avahi laniger, assembly GCA_963575035.1. Classification (NCBI taxonomy): domain Eukaryota; kingdom Metazoa; phylum Chordata; class Mammalia; order Primates; family Indriidae; genus Avahi; species Avahi laniger. The sequence continues at coordinate 2,708 of CAUYSK010124328.1, read as the reverse complement.
ATCCAAGAAGTCCTGGTTAACATTTGGAGCCACAGCAGAGGGAAAAAAAAGGCATAATGCACAGACCCAGCACTCTATGCATTTGAAAAGACATCTATTGATAAAGGTTTCAAATTGAACGATATAATACTTGCAAAAAGTGAAACTTGTAGAGCATCATCATATTTCAGAGAGTACAGAGATAATTAATGCTTGATTGTATTAATTATGAAAGGCTTTATGGAATAAGAAGGATTGAAAGGAGGCTCCTAGTGATCTGGAAAAATGAGTTAACTGGACATAATTTAGCAAGAGAAATAACACAAGTGCAGAAGCAGCAGTTAAAATAAAAAGGATAAGCTAAAAAAGAATAAATCAAATAGAAGTTGTATTTGAGACAAATAACATATTTTTCATCCAGAAATGTAGCATCTCACCTCTTTGAACTGGTATCAAATAGCTTAGCATTCTGACCAAATGCTTTCATTCAGCTATCAATCATCTCATTACCAATTTTTATGCTCTAAAAACCAAACCATCCTATTAAGAACTTCTGGGAGTAAGAGTACCCTGAACATCTATGACTAATAATTTTGAATTTCCCCTATGGCCCTTTATTAACCACAGTATTTAAATCACTTTGAGGACAGAACAATTCTTGTTCTTGTTATATTTTGAAGACTGACCCTAGCACTTTAGACAAGATTAAAATCTAAGTCCTCAGTTCTACCAAAGCTTAATTTCTCACATCGGTGCCTAGAAGATGAAGTAACTAGATGATGTTTTGTAAAGTTCTATTAAGATTATGAGGCCCTGTCAGAGAATGTATACCTATCGCTTTATATTTATTAGTATCACAGATGCTCAACTGCTTTTTTCAGATAGACTGAGCTGTATCTTGTTTGTTTCTCATATAGGGTGACACTTCAGAGACCCTAGAAAGGATTGGCTGGGCTCAGGTCCTTGTTCAATTCCTCCTGAGATACGTGACTTCATGCAAGTTACTTCCGATCTGTGACTCTCTTCTCATTTGTAAAATGAGCATGCTTGTGACAGTACCTATCTCGTTGGTAAGAATTAATTGAACTGATCTAATGTATGTGGATTACAGTTAGATTCAGCTGTGAGAAACAAAGACCCAGAGAAAGAAGTCCACAGATCAGCAATCTGGAATGGTGGCTCCATGATATCAGGAAGTCAGGCTTTTTCTATATGGTACTTAGCTTCTATTCTCCTTATCTTAGGGAGCTGTTAAAGCTGGAGACTTCACATTTGCATTTCAAGCAGCAAGAGGAAGGGGCAAAAGAGAAAGTATTACTATCTGCAAAGGACAATTCTTGAACACACCACACTACAGTCTTACTAGCATCTCACCAAGCAAACCTGACCACATGATCTAATATGAAAGAGAGTAGAAGGGGCAGTTATTATAATCTTTTAACTAAACGGAAATATGCCTAGATTTTTTTTTAACAATCAGATTTATCTTACTAAAGAAAAAGGGAAGGTAAGTAGCAGTCTGCCCATAGTATATGAACATTCAATACCATTTGTGGGATATATGTAGTGTTCAATAAATTCTGGCTATCTTATTTTAATATTCTTAGTTATTAAAGTTAATTGAATTTTGCCATTGCTTAACATGAATAATACAAATTTCAGTGTCTAAGGCCAAAATTCACTTGTTATTATTAATAAACTACAGAAAATCTCTTTAATGTTCACTGTAATGCTAGAATTTATTTTTGATAAATATCATTACAATGTTTTTCTTCTTTTCCTTTGCTAATTCTCTTCTAGAAACCAAGTATAACTTTTCTAATCAAATTCTAATTTAGTCTCCATCAACAGAACAAAATGCTTATGAAATGGGTTTCTGCACACTTTAATTTTTTTTGTTTAACTGAGATGTGTTAAAAAAAAATTAATTGGTAGATCATTGGGCTGAGATGGATCCCGTGCCCTGGGTTCCTGCATAAGCAAACCAAAACTCAACTCGATAGAAACAGGAAAACAAAAATTAATCTTAACCAATCAAATACCACCAACTAACATCTAACTAGAGACCTTACCAATCAGAAACCCACTAACTAATCTCTAACGAGGGACTTTATACCTTAAACAATCAAATATTTTCTTTGTCTCGTTTCCAAAAATACCCTATAAAAGTTTTTTCCTCAGATTCCCTCAGTGGAGCCCAAACTGCTTATGGTTTGGTGTTTCCCAATTCATGAATTTCTGTCTGCTCAAATTCTTTAAGATTTTAATGAGCCTAAGTTTATCTGTCAGCACAAGTAACTATAAAACATCTTTTTTAGTCGTGTTGTATTTTCATATCTCAGTTCTTAAAATAAAAAATATCGCTGGGCCAGTTTTGCTGCCTTAGTTAATATTATAATTAAAATGGTTCCTGAAACTTTACTGAATTCATTTATAAGTTCCAGTAGTCTCTTGGTTGAATCCTTGGGGTTCTCTAGATATAGTATCATATCATCAGCAAATAGTGAAAGTTTGATCTCTTCTGTTCCCATTCGAATGCCTGTAATTCCACTGTCTTGCCTGATTGCTGTGGCCAGGACTTCCAGCACTGTGTTGAATAGAAGTGGAGATAGTGGGCAACCTTGTCTGGTTCCAGTTCTAAGTGGGAATGCTTTCAGTTTTTCCCCATTCAGTATGATGTTGGCTGTGGGTTTGTCATAAATGGCTTGTATCATTTTTAGGTAAGCCCC